>MU681219.1:133801-156449 GCA_026770625.1 Nicotiana glauca
GATGCATTTCGGCCATTTGCTGCCTCAACTTATACATTTCCTCCCTCATTGCATTAACATCCATCACCTCTACCTCTTTTGCGGGGTCCACAATACTGGTATCTGATTCTTGGCCTGTCATTTTCAGCTTGTCTTTTGACCGTGTGTTGTAGGAATGGGTTGCCAGAATGCCAATCGACTAACCACTGGCCTGGACTCAATATCAACAACAACTTTGTTAGTAGTTAGGGAATTAACAGATTTAATAACCGCACGTTTGGGGAATGAATGCACCTTAGCAATTATCCATTTCTATTATGCATTTGCTTGGCTGCTTGCATCATCCCGGCTTTCCTCATTCCCGATTGCAACTTCTTTTCTTTTCTTTTCGCTCTTGCCTTTGTTTCCTCTTTGTTTGTATTTTCTCGTTCCCTCTTATTTTCCATTGTTTCTTTCGTTTTGTTTCCTTATGTTTTTTCTCTCTTTTGTTTTTATTTGCTCTCTTTCTTTTCATTCATTTTTTTCTTTTCGTTTAGTTACAGTCGAATCCTATGGAGATTGCCTACGTATCATGACCCCGCATGAATCAGACCAAGCGTAGTTCGTGAAAATAAATGTAAAATAGAAGCAAAATATTTTCGGATTCTCAATTGTATTGATAGCAAATACTTCGATAACAAAGACTCGAAACTGACAGATTAACACAACTAACAGACTCTGAGGACACAAGGAACTACAGACTCCACCATCAACTATTCTATTTCAAAAGAAGATACAGACTCAATCAACTGACAGACTATTAGCAAAAAGAAAATGCAGACCCAAACAACTGACAGACTCTAGTAGAAAAGGAAATACAGACTCAAATGACAATCATGAAAACATTAAAGCTCCTGGTGCCAGCGGGACATTGTTCAGTCTCGCCGCGGGCCTATATGCAAGTTCCCCCTGAAGTCTGTCCAAGTCACTCATTATCTGTTTCATAAATATCATCACCGATGCAAAGAAGGTGGTGCGAGTCATGTTCTCGCACAGTTGGAATTTCCTAGTAATGTAGTGAGCAACGGTTAAGATTCTCTCTCTGATTCTGCCCTTTTCCTGAAGCAACCACCCTATATGTTGGGCCCTGGCCTCCAAAGTTTGCTCGGCTACCTGGTTTTGTTCCTGGAGTTGCTGCAAGTCCAATTCTAATTGTGCCAATGCCGCGTAGCAATGATCTCTTTCAATCTTGAATTCTTTTGCATGTTTGATCATTTTGTTCTCTGTGGTGATGACCCTTTTCCTTAATCCCGTGACCTCATTATCGTATTCTTCTTTCAACTGTTTAACCACGCGGGCTCGTTCTTCCGCATTTTTAGCCAATTGTTTTCGAACACCGGCTAATTCTCTTTCTACTTTGTTAAGGTCAAAACTGTAGTCCTTCACTTTTTGCCTTAGATTTTCTATATGTTTTGCATCTTTGGCACTCCTGACAGGATTTTCGGCTGCTATCTTCATCTTTTGAATTTGGGCTCGTAAGGCTTCATTCTCTTTGGCCAATTTCTTCTTCTCACCCTCATCGGCTGCGGTTTGCACACTGTTTTCAAATTGAAGGTCTCGGACTTGCTTTTCCAATTCTCCCATTTTAGCTCTGTATTCATTTTCTTTAGCTAACCAGGCCCATTGTTCTTGCGATGATTCGGCAAAATCCTGGAGGTGAGGTCTTTTGGCCGGCCTCCCAAATGCAACGTCCCTTCTATACCAGGCATGATACTCAGGTGAAACTTCCCCTTTAGATCGATCCCGCACACATGTGTTCACTGCCAAGTATTGACATTCGCTCCAGACCTGGCGGGCCTTTGCTTTAGGGAACTGGCCATCAGGACCAATCTCAACCACTTGGATACTTAAATCACCGTCTTTTGGAACTATTTGGCATCTCCCGAGTTGCCTTAGAACCCGATACGGAGCATACGGCTGAATGCTCTTAAGACCCATCAAGAGGAAGTGCGGCCCTGCTGCTGGCATATATATGATTTCATCAACATGCAACCATCCAAACGTCCACTCTATTTGACTGGCGGTGAGGGATCGAAAGTATGATGTCCAGCCCGTGAATTCTTCAGGCAAGTTGACCCCCTTAATCCTCGTATAAACCTCCTCTATACAGGTTTTCTCTGTAGACCCATAACTCAGGAACTGAGGACGATGGCACAGATGTTCGGTCATCCACATTTGCAATAATAGATTGCACCCCTCAAAGAAGTCTCCTCCGGCTTTGCAGGCTGTAAGAGCACGGAAGATTTCAGTTACTATCATGGGCGCAAGAGTACTTTTGGCTTGAGTCATTAAAGTGCTGACGACCCTAGCGATTTTTATGTCAATGTTTCCATCGTTCCTCGGGAATACCAAAAGCCCCAAAAAGACCACCATAAAAGCAAAACGTCTATGTTCCTCCCATTTTTGCTGGTTTCCTTTGCTACATATCTTGCTTTTCGGGTTATTGTACCCGCCTATGTGGCCATATCTGTGGTATATAAAGTGAGGAGTACAAAAGCTGTTTGCCAAATACGGATAATGGACCGTCCTGATTATCTTTAATTACTCTAAGAATCTGTGTATAGCTACGGTTCTCGGGGTGACCAAGTACTTGTGCCTTAACGGAACCTCAGCACTCCCGATGTATCCACTTATTTCCTATAGGGTCGGGGTCTGTTCAAAGTCCGAAAAATGGAACACATTGTGTGCCGGGTCCCAACATGTGACCAATGCTCTTATGATGTCTCCCCGAGGCACAATCTCCAACAAACCAGTAAGACCTATCAAATACTTTTTGACCTCGTCTTGCCCTTCTCCACCTAGATCGTTCCACTACAGACGCAACTCCAGAGGGATTTTATTCATGATTCAGAAAGGTTCATTTTGAATCGTGCTCATCCTACACATTTGTTAAGGTGATTTAGTCACTTATTTTGACACTATTTTTGTTCAAATTTCTAATGTAAAAAAAAAAATAGCAGGTTTTGTAGATACGACCTTTTATCACTTCGAGAGGAAGATTTTAAGGCTGTGCCCGCTAACCATTGAAGATGACCCAAGGTGGTTGTTCTCGCAAAAACAGCCTTCCGGCGCCCTTTTAGGGACATTGGACTTATTTTAGACAAGAATGGCCTCACCTGACTTATTCATGACAAAATTAAAATTTTTGTTGTTTTTGGCTACTTTTATGAAAGGGAAGTTGGACCCGATGGGGGTTGCCTTTGTATCCCACACCCTGTGGGAATCAAACTGGCATAGTTCGAGCAAATAAAGCTAACTATTTTTGAAAACAAGACTCTTTTCTGTGGGCAAATACACTATTTTTGAAAACAAGACGCTTTTTTCTTATATTTTCTTCTTCAGTGGCAAACAAAATAAACTATTTTGAAAATAAAACTCTTTTCGTTTTTCTTTTCATTAACAAAAAAACACTTCTCTTTTTTTCATTTTTCTCAAAAATCCGGCGGAGTTTCGGCACTACTTGGGCATTGGTTTTTTATAGCATAGGTAACTAACTCTTTACATTGCTATTTCTCTCTCTTTTCAACTTTTCCCAAATATTCAAAAGCCGGTCGGCATGCAAGCCCGAGATGAATGAATGTACACGTAACACGTAAAATGCATTAGGATGGTCTTTTTCATTTCAGGTTACCTGTCCTAAACGGACCCAACCCCTGTGTTGAGTCCCCTAAGTCATACGCACGTGATGCAAATAAGCGTTCCTACTAGGGATCCGGAATGAAGTCAAGTTATTCTAGGTTTAAAAACCTGGGTATATGTTCTAGACTGTGTACCCAAGCGGACGACTCGAGTCGAGGAGGGGGCTACGTACCGGGAACCAAACGGCCATCCGACTTAGTAACTTGTCTGGCCTCTTTCTTATTTCAGGGTATGACACTAACAGAATATGGAGACTCAACCAGTAATCACATCCCCTGAGGTGAGAAGAGAAGGGTTTCGTCACAGTTTATATACATTCCAGATAATATCAAAGCGGTAAAGCATTTAGTACATTAGCATGAAACATGTAGGAAAATCAGATAAAGCCAAATATAACAATTATTATAAGCTCGAATTCTTGATCCCTGAACCGATATTCTGGGTTTGTTTCCTCAGCAGAGTCGCTAGAGCTGTCACACCTCCTTTTTACCTACTCCCGCAAGGGCGTAAAGGAGTTTTTCCAATTAAAGGACAATCGAAACGGGATTCGTTTAATAAGAGATTCAGAGTCGCCACTTGGGAGATTTATGGTGTCCCAAGTCACCAGTTGAATCCCGAATTGAGGAAATTATTGACTCTGATTAACAGTCCGGGAACTAGAAATCCGAGTAAGGAATTCTGTTAACCCGGGAGAAGGTGTTAGGCATTCCCGGGTTCCGTGGTTCTAGCATGGTCACTTAACTATCATACTTGGATTATTTATCTGATTTTACAACAGTTTTTTAATCTATGTGCTTTTTAACTTTGAACCGCTTTTATTATTATTTTTAGAGAGAATTGCAACGTCGTGAAAACACGTCTCGAACCACGTTACATAAATGCACCCGTAATTTTTGACACATTTCAACTTCGTTGGAATTTGGATTTGGGTCACATAAATGCACACCCGAGTTTAAGAAAGTATTATTATTAGATGTCGGGCCTAAAGCAACTAGCATATTATTAACTTTGCGGGATGCCATGAAATTCGCTAAATAGCACGTCCCGAGGTCTAAATATTTTTTATGGAAATAGTTAAGAGGGCCACGCTATTTTATGCATTATTTGGCGTGGCGCATCTCGTTTATTTTAAAAAGGCAACCTAAAGAAACTACAATTTTCTATTGTGTATTGTCCCTAAAAAATGAAGAAAAGGCCCTAGTTAATTATTATTGTCTTTGAACTACTATATTTGGGTCCATGAACATCATGTAAATTCAGACCCTCAGCCATTTTTGGGCCTTAACACTGGCCCTAAACAGATTCAACCACGTCCAGGAAAAGAAACACTACCCAAACATTGGGCCTCGTGTAGACAGAAAAAGGGCCCAAGAAGGCTGTAAAGTCTTAAACCATCAGCAAACCCAAACAACGATGACAGATTTGATTTAGGTCAATACTTACCACTTTAATCCCAGATTTTAGGTTTTAGTTGTATTTAGGCGAACAAATTTCTCCAACAGAACATCACACACAAATAAGGATACTAGCGTACTTGTCAAATTGTAGGTTTAAATTCCTAATGAAGCTAAAACACAAGCTTAATACTCACAATAACATAAACCACTTGTTTCATATCGATGTGGATACGCAAGCACGTTTGTAAACTCTACTCCTAATTAGCGATTAGTTTATTTTTAAACTTCAGAGCAGCAAAGTAAACACAACCCAAACTGCAATTAGGCAATAGTCTATACAGTCCCAAGTTAAACAGAGCATTAGCCAAATGAGCATCACGGTTGAAACTACTGGGATAACGCAACATGATACTTTGATTGATTTCAAACCAACACATGATAACACAGTCTTCAAACTCGAATTAATTTAAGCTTAACCTTACCAAACATAATATTCACATGATCATGAAAAGGAATAAATTCAGCCTAATGGTCTTATACTGTCCTGGGAAGTCCAATTTAGTTACAACTGAGGACCTACTGAAATCCTACACTACACAATATACACAATGAAAATCAACAGAGATATCATGCCGCATTTCAGTTCATTTCCGAAATTTGACAGTTGCAAGAGGTGTACATGGAATTAGAAACAAAAATGAAGAAGAAATGGAGGTCAGGTGAAGCAGTAACGACCAGTAGCCCAAATTTAAAGCAGCTAGATCAATTTCAATTCCAAAAAAACCACAACAAACCCAGGAAACGATTTGCAGGGTTTCAAAACCAGCAAACACACTCAATAAATCTAACTGAACCTCAAAACAGACTCGAAATTAACCCAGGGAACTCTAAACCCTCAACAATCAGTACACAGGGAACATTTAAGCCATTTTCCTCTTTTAACTAAGCTGGAACTAGGAACAGTAGCTAGAACTTGTAATTTATCTACGAAAATATCAATGGAACATTATTTTTCATTGAGTTTTTTTTGTAGTTTTTTGGTTTTTTCCTGAAAATTTTAGAACTAAAACAGAGTTTTTGAATTTCAGATCTAGTTTTTGGATCTCCAAATTCAAATTTCAGCTTGGGGAGACTTATGGAATTTTTTGGGGGAAATTTTTAGATGTTAAAACTTTTTTCTTAAGGCAGAAGGCACTGCCTTTTATAGGCAAAAGTGAGGGGCAACCCTCAGATTTTCAGTTTTCATTCTAATCCTTTTTTAATTTTTATTTTTGCTGAAGTGTCCCTAAAGTTGTGACTTGTGTTTCAAGTTCTCTTTCTAATTTTCCTGAAATTTCACTTTGGACCCCACCTAGAAACTTCTAGGGAGTTCTAAATCAGTTATTACTAGATTCCCTTTGTCTAAAATACCTACATTGCCCTTGACTACCCTTGTATTTACCTCCTAAACCACAGATCAATTAACCAAGCCCTATTACTCTGGTGCTTTGACCATGATTAACCAAAGAATTTAGCCTACTCAGCCATAATCAACCAGTTTCAATAAGAAGAACCTAAAAATGGATTCTAATCTGATCAAAACATAGAAATAAATTCTAGCTAAACTGTTAACCTAAACTATTTTTGTCACAGAGTGATTCAATAACTCAAACACGAAATTACACTGAACTAGATCAAATAATAAAATGAACTAATTAATCTAAGAAGGTGAACAAGATCAAATAAACCATGTAATAATAATCATCAATCATGGAATTCCAATCAAACAGATAATCATTGTAATTGGTACCCTAAAACTAAACAAGACCGAGAACAATAGTCAATGCCAACAGCTAAAACATGGATTAATTAGAAAAACCATTTTAAACAAAAATTAATTGAATTCAAATAACAAAGAAAGAGAAGAAGCTCACCTATGCAAGACCGGAACGGAGACTGAAAACTCAATTCGAGTCTCGGAATAATGTTAATCGTTTGTTCTTCAAAATGAACAATCAAAAACATTGTTTCGTGACTCGAATCCAATACCGGACTCAAAAAATTGGGCAAAAATCGAGCAAATTGAACTTCTAGGGTTCTGATAGCTCTATGATTTTAAAAATTTGAGTAGTTCCGGTGATGTTCGAAGAAATCTGGTTGGGGATTAGGAATGAGGAAGTCTAGGGGAGTATAGGGTGTAAATTTGGTGGGGTTTGGGTGAGTTGAGGTTTTGGACAGTATTTTTTATCTGAAATTCGACGGGTTCTGGACGGATTTGAGGTAAAAGGTTTGAAGATTTGGGATGTGGGGGTGGAGCAGATACTAGGGTGTTCATTTGGGGTTGAATGGAGCCGGCGCCATCACCGGAGGAGATGACGATTTATAGGGCGGCGCTAGGGTTTGGGATTGGGTCTTTGATGAGGGTGAGTGAGGGAGACGGGTTTGAGGGGGGTCCCGTTCGGACATTTATATACTTAGGGACCCCAGCTTCTCAACCGTTATATCGAGAAACATCAACGGCCAAGATCAAACAACCCCTAAACGATTTCGTTTCGTTAACGGTGGGGGTAGACCGGGTAATGGTGAGTTTTGGCCCAGGGGCGACCAGATTAGGCTGTACGTGTTTAATTAAAGAGGCCCAATGTTGAGTCTTTTATTTATGGAAGCCCTTTCCTTTTAATTCTTTTATTTCTTTTCTTTTCTTTTCTTTTTGTATTTTTCATTTATATTATTTTTGATTTTTATTAAATGCCAAATTAAAAATAAAAACCCAAATTGACTTCTAAAATTATATTACTCAATTTCCAAATACCATAATTCCTAATTAAACGCAAACTAAGACAATTAAAAGTATAAATGCAAAAAGAGCCATTTTTTGTTATTTTATTTACTTTTTGAAGTAACTTAACTACTAATTAATCCTAAAATGTGAAATTAAACATTAAATGCAAATGCCAAGTATTTGTATTTTTCACTAATTAAAATGCACAAACAAAATGCAAACAATTACCACAAAATGTCAAAAAATCCTCCAAGTTGTAAAATAATGAAAGAAATCATTTTGTTTGAATTTCTGAGAGTAATTCATATCGGGCAAAAATCACGTGCTCACACCTATTCAGACGAGTTCGCCATCACCTCATTGGGACATGTCCATAGAAGGGTCTTCGTTTTCATGTTTTGCTTTTTGGGAATGATGGTGTTCCCTATGAAGAAGGCTAGGATCCACACCAGACTGGCCATGGTAACCAAGACTTTGATGGAAGGGATTGGGGGGCAAACTTTCAGCATAGTGCCCATGATCATCGCCGAGATATACCGTGCCTTGAACAACTGTCAACAATAGGGCAGTCATTTTGAGGGTTGCAACTTGTTACTTCAGTTATGTCTCGTGGAATACCTCCAGAAAGGGGAATACCGACAAGAGATCCTACGCAGAGATTAGGATGACCACATCGCCTTCCACCACCCAAGGCGTATGAATTATATGCCTAAAATGTTCGATCAACCAGGGGACGCCAGAGGATGGGCAGAAGTTGTCGAAAACCTGAAAGAAGACTAGGTACAATGGATGTTTGAGTGGTTCCCCACGGATGAGTTCATTGTTCGATCCCGAGATGCACCATTTCTCATACTAATTGGTCTGAGAGGAACTTATCCCTACGTTCCTCTCCGAGCCATGAGGCAGGCTGGAAGAAAGCAAATCATACCAAGGGTTGACCAAATGAGCCACTTCAGGGCTGATTTCCAGGATGATGATAGCCCTCACAGGTGCCAATCTCAGCATTTATGGCATTGCAAACTCGTTTTGGGGAAAGAATCTATTGAACCAGACAGGTATCACGCTGGTTGTGTGCCGCACTATTCGGGTTGATTATAAGACAATGGCATGGGTCAGCCAGGATTCGTTCGAGGTCACAGAATTATTGACGAGCACGCTGAAGCACGGGTTAAGTTAATCAACTGCACAAGAGAATTCGAGAGTGTGAAAATGAGCACCGAGAAATACAAGAAGACTATCAGAAGCTGATTGAGGAGTGGAAAGACATGGCTGTCAGCGCCAACAAGCGACTAGGGTATTTGGAGCGGGGTCTAGTAGAGCTGGAAGGGAAGTTCATCGAAAGAATTGAAGATTGTCAAAACGCTGAAGGAAATGCAGGCCGATATCTGGCCTGAGTTTATTTGTTGCTAGGACTACGCGAGCTAGTGAAGATGTTCGAGGAAGACGAAGATGCCAAATCTGGGGAAGGTCCTTCTGGAACCAAGTAGTTAGGAGTCTTTTATTTTGCTTTAATTATGTAATAAGGCCGATGGCCACTAGTGACATTTTTACTTTCTATTCTTTAGAGTCGTTTTGTATTCGTCTTGTTTTATCAATAAAATGAGGCATTTAGAATTATAAGTTCTCCAAAACTATTTGTCACTAGGCCTACCTCGGGCACAACGAGGCACCAAAATTAGGACGCGATTTATATTCTTGCATAATGTGTTTAAATACTGCAACATTTTTTCTCATAACCCGCACTAACTTGTTACCTTTTTGTTTTTCTTTTATTTTTTATTCCCCTCCCCAAAGGTTAGTTCGTGCATTCTGACACCATCGTCATACTCCAGAAGATCCAAGGGCCCTCCACCAGCTCCCCCTCTGAGTCCTATCCGGAATAAGAACAAAGGTAGAATGGGAGATCCAAGCGCCAGAAAGGAGATTAAAATGCCTCAGGGTACCCCGGTTGCTAAGGAAACGGCTACTCAACTAGAGCAAAAGCTATTGAAATTCCGAGAAGAGATGGATCAGGTTCGGAACTTGGCGAATCTATCATTTCCCTCACCGCTCCTGATGTCAACACCCAGAATCCCGCACCACCACAAAACACCCCATAACCACAGAACAACCCACTTATACCCAACACTGCAACATGTGCCACACTCCCAACAACACTCCACTACTCATTCCCGAGCCACTAAACACCATGAATGACCATCTCCACAACACTCCTATTTACGTGGATACTGTACCCCATTATAATCAACCAATCTCAAATGCACCTGAGACTGATGACAAAGACTCCCTTATCAGGAACTTAGCGGCAGAACTCAAGAAATTAACCAGCCGAGTTCAGGGCGTGGAAGGTAACAAAGGTATTGAAGGATAAAATTATGAAGACCTATGCATTCAGTTAGATGTTGAACTTCCGGAGGGGTACAAACCTCCCAAGTTCGAAATGTTTGATGGAACAGGAGATCCTAGAGTCCACCTGAGGACATATTGCGATAAGCTGGTTGGAGTTGAAAGTGATGAGAAGATCCGTATGAAGCTCTTCATGCGAAGCCTGGAGGGAGATGCTTTATCCTGGTACATCAGCCAGGACCCCAAGAAATGGACGAGTTGGGTGAGCATGGCATCGTATTTCATGGATAGATTTCGATTCAATACGGACAACGCATCGGATGTATTCTACATACAGAATTTGAAGAAGATGCCCACCGAAACATTCCGCGAGTATGCTACTCGTTGGAGGTCAGAAGCTGCAAAGGTCAGGATGGCCCTAGAGGAAGAGCAAATGAATAGATTCTTCGTCCGAGCTCAGGATCCCTAATATTACGAGAGGTTGATGCTGATCAAGGGTCAAAAGCTCTCCGATATCATCAAACTTGGAGAAAGAATAGAAGAGGGCATTAAGAATGGTTTGGTTACAAATCTTAAAGCATTGCAGGCCACCAATAAGGCTTCATAGACTGGGGGCACGTCCAAAAAGAAGGATGTAAGTGCCGTAATGGTCGCACAGGGAGCCAAATCACCACCAAAATACCACACTTACCCATCACCTCCACTTACATATTAGCTCATCCCGAATTACCAAGCACCCGTACCCTTCTATCCACCTCCCGTTTACCAATCCTTTCCACCTCTCACATATCAACCCACCTCACCCAGATACTCTCAACCAACACCTATTTACCAAGCTTATAACGCTCAACCCTCTCACTACCAATCACCACCCACCCGTCAAAATTTCCTAAGACCCAGACCAAATTTTGACCGCAAACCTCCCAAACAATATACAGCCATCGCTGAACCAATTGACCAGCAACATGAGAGACTGAAAGCTACTGGTTATGTCACTCCTATCCCAGCCAAAGCTCCATAAAATCCTTCCCAGTGGGTCAACCCCAACAAGACCAGTGCATATCATTCCGGCATAAAGGGACACACCTTTGACGAGTGTCGTTCATTGAAGGACAAAATTCAAACCCTGATCGACAATAAGGTCATAGTAGCAAAGGAGCCTGCTCCTAATGTTCGTAACAACCCTCTACCTGGCCATAAAGGTAGAGACATTCACATGATCGAGATCGAAGATGACTGGGACCCCAAATGGTCGATAAGCTTGATTGCTAAGGGGATGAACCAAACAAACCGACGGTTACACTCAACCCAACTGTTGTACAGAATCAGCCCTCCAGGGATGGTGAAATAAATATGTCTATACCTCTTAAATTTGAAGTGCCTCCTTCTTCAAAGGCGCCTGGGCCAATCGAGGTTGAATTTGAAGTTCCAAAGGCACCTGCACCCTTTGAAGTTGTTGTGTTACCACCAAGGGTGGCTATTTCTGTGGCAATGTCAGACATAACACCGTTCCACTCAAATGCCATACCATGGGATTACACTGCTGAGGCTAGGAGGATAGGAAAGACCAAGACAGGAGAAATAATTGCCGCACAAGCAATGACCGGAACAGAGAGGGTTTACACCCTAGAGCAGCTAGCCGAGTCCATTAAGCAAGCCCCGGTATGCCCTATTAAATCAAGGCCGGCGATCTTTGGAGGAAAATAAAGGCTAAGGAGTACTCGGCCGATGAACAGTTGAATAAAACACTAGCACAGATATCTATCCTGGCTTTTCTACAGAGTTCTGACGCTCACAAGAATGCCCTAATAAAGATACTGAGCGAAGCTTATGTGCCCAGTAATATAACCGGGGGTGAAATGGCGAACATGGTGGGGAAAGTACTGGAGAGACAAAAAATAACCTTCCACGAAGATGAGCTGCCGCCGGAAGGATTTAGCCACAACAAGGCACTGCACATCACCATGCAATGCGAAGATTATTTCATCACTAGAGTCCTGATCGATGGAGGATCAAGCCTGAACATATGTCCGCTGATAACTCTCAGAACTTTGGGAAAAAGCCTGCACGAGATCAAAGATGGGGCTATCAATGTCAAGGCCTTCGATGGGTCCCAGAGATATACTATTAGAGAAATCAGCCTATGCTTACAAATGGGGCCAACATGGTTCGACGTCGACTTCCAAGTAATAGACGTCCCGGCATCCTACAATCTGCTATTAGGACGGCCCTGGATCCACGCTGCTGGAGCCATAGCATCGACCCTACATCAGGCGGTAAAGTTTGAATGGAATCACCAAGAGGTGATCATTCATGGCAATGGTAGTAACCCCATATATAGTCGCCAGACCATCCCAATGATAGGAGGCAGAAGAAGAATAGGCGGAGAAAGATACCACCACATCGAAAGGCTTAACACTGTAGATAAGGATAAGTGGTGGGATAACAAGATCGAAAGTATCCTGAATTGGTGTGGGTACGAGCCTGGAAAGGGACTTGGTAAAAATCTTCAGGGGATCACTAAGCCCATAAAACTAAAGAAGCATGGTACTACATTTGGCTTAGGGTACGGTTATAATTAGGAAGAATTCCAGAGCTGGTCGCCACCATGGCACGGTCCCTACTATCCATTGGAGCTTCCGATACCCAGCCTGGAGCAAACCTTCCAGCCAGCAGATACTATCTATGGGTCAGAGGAAGATGAAGCGTTGGTAGCCATGAAGAATTTGCTTCTGGAGGATGATGATATGGATTGCTGTGTTCTTTTAAAGGAGGAAGGGGAGGAAGGCCCTTCCATACAAGCTGTCAACCGGGGAGACCGGCTCAGCAATTGGTCAATTAGGACCGTCAGGGCCCGGAAGGCTTCAGGGTAGCAAGGCTAAACAAAAGCACCATACATTTCATTTTTTAGCTTACTTTACTAGTTGATTTTCTTTCTGCATTGTCTTTAATTTCGAAAAGAGCTCCGATGTTTAAAACAATTATGAATTTAATCAAAGCATTTCAGTTTATCATATATTGTGCTCTTATTATTTTCCTTATAATTTAATCTATTTTTATACAATATTACTATTACTTACCTTGATGATGAACCAACGATTATGACTTGCAACAAAACAACTCAACAAAGGGACATAGACTCAGAGGAAGATGAGATACCTGAAGTGGTCGTCAGAGAAGTTGAGAATTTTTAGAATAGACCTAAGTCTAACCTGGAAGAAACTGAGGTCATTAATTTGGGAGATACAGAAAATGTCAAAGAAACTCGCATTAGTGTTCACTTGTCGCCATCAGAAAAGAAAGGATATAGGGAATTTCTAAAAGAGTATGAGGACATATTTGCCTGGTCGTATGATGATATGACTGGTCTCAGCTCGTCCATTGTAGCTCATAAACTGCCAAGAGATCCATCCTGTCCGCCAATAAAACAGAAGCTCAGAAAATTCAAACCCGACATGAGTTTGAAAATCAAAGAAGAGGTTACTAAGCAAGTCAAAGCTAAGGTTCTGAGAGTGGTAGAGTATCCGACATGGTTAGGCAACATTGTGCCAGTACCAAAGAAAGATGGGAAAGTTAGAGTCTGTGTCGACTACAGGGATCTTAACCGGGCCAGTCCCAAAGTTGACTTCCCCTTGCCAAACATACACATTCTTATTGACAACTGCGCCAAGCATGAGTTGCAGTCTTTTGTCGATTGTTTTGCCGTATATCATCAAATATGGATGGATGAGGAAGATGCTGAGAAAACAGCTTTCATCATGCCGCGGGGAATGTATTGTTACAAAATGATGTCGTTTGGGTTGAAGAATGTTGGCGCCACCTATATGAGAGCCATGACTACTATCTTTCATGACATGATACACAAGGAGATTGAGGTATATGTGGATAACATCATTGTCAAATCCAAGAAAGCCACTGATCATATGGAAGATCTAAGAAAGTTCTTCAACAGATTGAGAAGGTACAATATGAAATTGAATCCCGCCAAGTGTTCATTCTGGATTCCTGCTGGAAAATTACTAGGTTTCATTGTGAGTCGTCGAGGAATAAAATTGTACCCATCAAAAGTCAAAGCCATCCAAGAATTGCCACCGCCAAATAACAAGAAGGACGTAATGAGTTTCTTGGGAAGACTTAACTATATCAGCCGGTTCATAGCTCAGTCCACGGTCATTTGTGAACCCATCCTTAAAATGCTGAAGAAAGACGTTGCTACTAGATGGACTGTTGATTGTTAGAAAGACTTCAACAGAATAAGGGAATACCTATCAACGCCACCAGCCTTGGTCCCGCAAGAGCTAGGGAGGCCTCTATTGCTTTATCTCACGGTTTTGGATGGAGCATTCGGCTGTGTTCTGGGACAACATGGTGAAACGGGGAGGAATGAGCAAGGCATCTACTATCTCAGTAAGAAGTTCACTCCGTACGAGGCCCGATATTCTTTATTGGAGTGCACCTGTTTTGCTCTAACTTGGGTAGCTCAGAAATTGAGGCATTATTTCTGTGCCCACACTACTTATCTCATATCCAGGATGGACCCGCTGAAGTATATCTTCCAGAAGCCCATGCCCACTGGCAAGCTCGCCAAGTGGCAAATCTGGCTGAGTGAATTCGACATTGTTTTCATGACTCAGAAAGCAATCAAGGGTCAAGCCATAGCAGATCACCTTGACGAGAATCCCGTCGGCGGAGAATACGACCTCTAAAAATGTATTTTCTCGATGAAGAAGTGTCCTTTGTAGGAGAAGATATTGCATAATCCTACAATGGTTGGAGGTTGTTTTTCGATGGAGCCACAAATTTCAAAGGAGTTGGCATAGGAGCAGTCCTAGTATCAGAAACCGGGCAGCATTACCCGGTATCCGCCAAGCTCAGGTTCGCTTGCAAAAATAATATGGCTGAATATGAAGCTTGCATCCTAGGGCTCAAGATGGCCATTGACATGAACATTCAGGAGCTGCTAGTGATCAGGGATTTAGACTTGCTCATACATCAAGTTCGAGAAGAGTGGGCAACCAAGAACTCTAAGATACTCCCCTACTTGCATCACATACAGGAGTTAAGGAAAAGATTCACAAAGACAGAATTTTAGCATGTACCCAGGGTCCAGAACGAGTTCGCTGACGCATTGGCTACTCTGTCATCCATGATCCAACATCCAGATATGAATTTCATTGATCCAATCCCAATAAAGATTTATGATCAGCCGGCTTATTGTGCTCACGTTGAGGAAGAAGCTGACGGAAAACCATGGTTCCACGACATAAAGGAGTACTTGACAACAGGAGAATATCCAGAACTTGCCAACGCTACTCAGAAGTGCACACTTAGGAGATTATCCAAGAACTTCTTTCACAGCAGGGGAATCCTGAATAGGAGGACTCCCAATTTGGGTTTACTGAGATGTGTCAAAGCAAAAGAAGCCTCCAGACTATTGGACGAAGTGCACGCAGGGACTTGCAGGCCGCACATTAATGGTTTTGTCTTAGCAAAGAAGATACTCCGAGCAGGGTATTTTTGGATGACTATGGAAATAGACTGTATCCAGTATGTTCGCAAGTGCCATTGCTTTCAGATACATGCAGACATGATAAAAGTGCCTCCTAATGAGCTTACTGCAACAAGCTTACCGTGGCCATTCGCCGTCTGGGAAATGGACATCATTGGACCTATCGAGCCTGCCACATCAAACGGGCACAGGTTTATCCTAGTGGCAATTGATTATTTTACTAACTAGGTTGAAGCAGCATCGTATAAGGCAGTGACTAAGAAAGTTGTGGTAGATTTCGTCCGTGACCGTATTGTTTGCCGATTCGGAATTCCGGAATTAATCATCACCGATAATGGTTCCAATCTCAATAGCGACTTGATGAAAGAAATGTGTGAGGCATTCAAGATTAAACACAAGAATTCTACAGCATACAGGCCTTAGATGAATGGAGTTGTAGAAGTAGCCAACAAGAATATCAAGAAGTTGCTAAGGAAAATGGTTGAAAGTCACAAACAATGGCATGAGAAGTTATCATCTGCCTTACTGGGATACCGCACCACGGTCCGCGCATCTTTCACGCCCCGAATCTGAGGGACATGATCGGTGCTCGATCGGGTAGCTCCAGTCCAGCAAACCTGAGTGCCTCTCCTACCCCACGTGTTACCCCACATTTTTTATTACTTATTATCCAAGAGAAATAACCATTTACAAACAAAACACTTTTTTATTACAAAACATACATGTGGTACATGATTCTTACCGTGGTTTAGACTTTACATAACCCAACGTGCAAGATACATATTACATAAGTTCATGACTTACATTTCCTTTCTAAGGAGCCTCTAAACATGAAAAGGGATGATATCATACTTGCCGGTAACAAGGCTCCGCCTATACCTTATACGATTACCAAAATAAGACTCCAGAATAAAGGCGGCATGAGCCACGCAGGGCCCCGAAAGGAAAGGGGCTCACCAATTCAGCTGGCAGGAAGGGATGAAGAGCTACGATCGGTGGACTGGAGTACCTGCTATGGATCCACCTACAATCACAACACCAATGTATTGCCCCTGGCAAAAGGGACATCAGTACACTTGAATTGTACTGGTATGTATGAACAAACTTGCTCCAAGTAAACTTAAGCCATATACAAGTAGGTAACAGTAATAGAAACAACAATCAAATGCACAAGGAAAGGAACAATGAAGCCAAACAAGTTTTCAATCTCTCCTGTTTCCCACTTCCACAATTCCACACTAATGATTTCACAATTTGCTCAAATGTTTATTTCAATAGTGATTTCGATCACCTTTCCACCCTTAATACCCCGGCCACCCTTATTACCTCAGCCACCCTTATCACCACAACCCGCACCTTATAACTTTGTGTTGCGGCGCGTAACTCGATCCCACCGTACAGTCACAATTCACCAATCAACACAACAAAAATCAATAATTCACAAAGATCAACAACAACACATCTTAAGAAATAACATCAACAATTTACACGTATTTCCATAGCCATCAATACTAGTTTCCGTCATATCCAACAACTCACATGTGTTTTATATCACAACGACAATCTCCCAGAATAAGCCATAGATGTTGTTATCACAGTTATTCCTGTTGCATCATTTATAATTTTCTTTCATCATTTGTTCCTCAATTCTTACTACAAGCACAATCACAATAATTTCATGAATAAGCCATGCAGATATCACATACCAAACATTTGTATGCCACACAAGGCGATTCTATAAAGATCAAGGTTAGCCATACATACTTGGAGCCGAATTCCCTTTTTAATATCTACTTCCAACTTTACCAAAAAGCCTGGCAACGTAAATCTAGTGCACAAATTAATACATATTTCTTAGAATCAAAGTTCACAATCACTACCCGAACATTTTTAGGTTATCAACCCTCCTTTACACAATTCTTTACTCCCACCTAATTACTCTTACTAGATTTTAGGTTTTAATAGACATGCACGGGTGTTTAAACTTCCATTTTCAAGAATCAATTCATGAGAATCCCCTCTTTTATTTAAACTTGAAAATCAATGAAAAAGGGTAGGGAACCATACCTGCAAGAATGGAGATGAAGATAATACTCAAGAATTTTCGGGCCTGGGCGACATTGGAAAATCAAATTGATGAAGATGAGACTTTCTCTCTCAAGAACCCTCTCTCCCTTCTCTCTAGTTTTGTCAGAAAAAGTGTAAAAATGAAGGGTTGGGGTGTTTTATTGAAGAAGAGATCGGGTTGAAAATTTAAAAAATCTAGAGTCGAGTCGGGTCTGCGATCGCAGAGTGGAAATGCGGTCCGCATAATAAACCGCAGAAGTGCTCCTAAAATCTGACTTCTCTGCTTGGGTTTGCGATAAAAATATGGTCCGCATTTCTGTTCTATGGTCGCATAATGCACCGCAGAATTGACCTTCACAAATCCTCGAGGAATTTATGCGATGATTATGCGGTCCGTATATTGATTATGCAATCGCATAATAGACCGCATTTTCAACTTCAATTTCAACTAACTCACTGGTTAACTCTGCGGCAAAAATGCGGTCCGCATACCTGATCTGCGACCGCATTCTGGACCGCATAATGGAAATTTTCTCGAAAATTTTAATTTTTAATTTTTAAGTGAAATATCAGTAAAAAGGGTCCGAACTGCGGTGAGCTTGCTCGCCGCAAAGAATTCTACACATTTGTAACATATATTCAGAACTTGGCACTACGAGCTACTAGGTTTTGAGCACAAAATTTTATGGGGCCTTACAATATCGACCGAAGCTACTCCCTACATGCTGGTTTATGGTACAGAGGCGGTCATCCCCGTCGAGGTAGAGATTCCCTCCTTGAGGATCATACAAGAAGTAGAGTTGGACGATGCAAAATAGGTAAAAGGTCGCTACGGGCAGTTAGCATTTATAGATGGAAAAAAGGATGAATGCAGTTTTCCACTGTCAGTTATATCAGAACAGAATGTCCAGATCCTTCAACAAAAGAGTTAAGCCAAGGAAGTTTACACCAGGGCAATTGGTGCTGAAGAAAATATTCCCACATCAAGACGAAGCTAAGGGAAAATTCTCTCCCAACTGGCAAAGACCGTACATGGTTCATCGGGTTCTAACTGGAGGAGCCCTTATTGTTGCAGAAATGGACGGAGAAGTCTGGCCAAAGCCAATCAATTTAGATGCAGTGAAACGATACTATGTGTAACCACTTATGATTCCCTTTATGACGTAATTTGAACTACGCCTGACCTGATTCCCATTTCCGAAGGGATACGTAGGCAGCCCTATGGTTTCGGTCACAATTTAATAAAAATTCTATTTTCCCCCCACTATTGGAACTGGGGCAGAATTTTGAGGAGGACCCTCAAAATTCCAAAGTTAGTTTTCAGGCACTCACCGCCAGGAATGCCACCTCAGTAAATTGGGGCAGAATTTTTAGGAGGACCCTCAAAATTCCGAAGTTGATTTTGTCAACCGTTCAGCGCAGCTGTCAAAGTGCCTGCCCAGTAAACTGGGGCAGAATTTTGAGGAGGACCCTCAAAATTCCGGAGCAAGAGAGGTTGCAATGTCTTCAACCACGTCACAATTGTTGGTTTATCTAAAGAAAACTATTTTCTACTTGCATTATATTTACTAAATCATGCATAACTATTGTTCAAATTGCTGATCTTTAGCAACGCTACCCCAATGATACGCAACACCGGAAGCCAGGGGAAAACGAACTAGCCTTTCCCCCTTACAAAACTCACGATTTTTTTTTGATGCAGGCACTCGACCTAAAAAATTGTCAGGTATATTTACATACGCATATTTTTGCAAGAATGCAACTCTTCTCGGGATCATCACTTATCTGCAATCGCTATCCATACACAACTTTCCTATCAGTCATGACATCGTGGTCGGCAATCAGCTAAGAAATCTCACTACTATCCGTCTTTTTATCTTCTTGCATTGCATAAGGCTATCTTTCTACCTCCTGAGACTAAGCATCATCTCCATCTTCATATTCTTGCATTGTATAAGGCTACCTTTCTGCCTTCCGAGACTAAGCGTTGTCTCCATCTGCATTCTCGCATTGCTTAAAGCTATCTTTCGGCCTTCCGAGACTAAGCATCGTCTCTATCTACAGTATCTGCATTGCATAAGGCTACCTTTCTACTTTCCAAAACTAAGCACTGTCTCCATCTATATTTTTTGCATTACATAAGGCTACCTTTCTACCTTCCGAGACTAAGCGTTGTCTCCATCTTGCATTATCTGCATAAGGCTACCTTTATGCCTTCCGAGGTTAAGCTCTACCTCCACTTGCATTGTTGAAATACCGCCACTTTATCTTTCTCCCATGGCTGAAATATCGCCACCTCACATCTTGCAATTGGTTGAAATAACGCTAAACTTTATTTAAATTCTACATCGGCTAAAAGATCGCCAGTTCATCTCCATCATCATCTATACTTATGCTTTTTGTCGGCTGAAATATCGCCATTTTACTTTTTACGTCGGCTGAAACATCGCCTGTTTGATTTAAATTTCTGTCGGCTGAAATATTACCATTTTACTTTTTACATCAGCTGAAACATCGCCTGTTCGATTTAAATTTTTGTCGGCTGAAATATCGCCATTTACGCTCTTTGCATCGGCTGAAATATCGCCATTTACGCTTTGCATCGGCTGAAATACCACCAAATCTTGCATCTCATGGGCTGAAATATCGCCAAACTGTCCGAAGGCGTCATTGTTCGGAGGCATCATCCTTCATAGCCCGAGAACACCATGCCATGGCCCGAGGACCCACTTTATATCGTGCACATCATTATTTAAAGGCATCATGGTTCGGAGGCACCATTATCATGGCCCGAGAACATCATTTCATAGCCTACGAATCCTTTAATTTTGCACTTCATGGCCCATGACATCATGGTCCAAGGACGTCATCCTAACCGTCCAAGGACAGCATTCATGGTCCAACGGGAACTTGCATTATGTTTAAGTTTATGAACAATATATGCCCGTATTGCTTACTTGCAGGTACAACGACTAGCAACAACTGTCTCAACAGGAGCGATCCCGCTCCGGCCATCGCCGCCGATCCAGTTTCAAACACCTCTTGCCCCCCAAAACATCGTGCCCATCTCTTTCAAATTGCCATCGGCATGTTCCGTTAAGGGTTCTACATACGCCTGATTCCTGTAAAACCAAGCATATGTAGATAGCTCAGAAACCAGAGCTCGGTCAAACTCTTTTCAAATTGCCGCTTCCGGTCAAAATTGGCCATCATATCTTTATCCGACAACTCTTTCATCTTTTCCGGGTAAAGAGGGGCAGCTGTTGATACCCAATTTTTCCCTAAGTATTTTTACACCCAAAATACTTTCAAAATAACATATTGGTGCATATATAAGCACACCCAAGACTTTTGGCATTTTTAAATGATTTTTAAACCAATTTATTGCCTATTTTAATACAACAAAATCCAATAATTATTCCCAAGATTATCACTCTTGGTGAATAATTTATTCTATTCTCATATTTACACCAAAATATAATTAAGGTAATTTTCGCATATTTTTTACAAGTTTATTTGGTATTTTAAAGCTAAATTGCATATTGTTGCAATTATAGCCTATCTTGTAATTTATGGCATTTTATGTCTATAAAATTAGTCCCAACATTTTTTAATTTATATTTATATAATATTCATTTAGCCAATACTCTTAATCTGCTATTTAAAATCATATTACTATTTTATAAAAATTTTATAAGGAAAGTTGACTATTTACGACCTAACCCGAATTACATTTCAATTATGGCCAAATTGGCACCCCTATTCAACCCAATTTAGCCCCAAAATTGAGCCCAAATCACCCCAACCCAATTTCTCCTAACCCGACCCAGTGCCCATTTAAACCAAACCCGTCCGTTTTCTTCTAATTTGAGCCATTGATCATTTTGATCAACGGCCCAGACTTCCCCTTTCATTTTTTAATTCCAAACGACCTCTTGCCCTACCTCATTATTCACCAAATGCCGCCCTTGAATCCCCCCCTTCTCTCAACTCTCTAAACTCACCTCAAACCCTAGCCGCCGCCCCTCTTAGTAACCCTAATCCATGGCTCCCCTGACTCATCGGAGGCCTACACCGGCCTCCCGTTGCTTCTATGTACTCATCTCTAGGTCCTATGACCAGACCTTGAAGGGGGTCTCGACCAAGCTTTTGCTCGATGGTTGTTCTCCGGTCATCTTCAACCTCTATCCGGCCAACCATGTCCATTCAAGTTCAATTTTCGACTGTCCTGCTCAGATCGGGAGTTTTCAAAGCCTTTCCCATCTCCTGGGTTTCTTATGAAACCCTAGCTTTAAAGTTCCTTCGATTTATTCTTAGATCTGCTCCAGATCGATGTGTGTTTGAACTTTCTGAGCATGTTTCTCGAAGTTTCCCCAATTTTTGATTCAAAACTCTTTGTTCTTTAACTATGGTTTATGTTAAGTTATTTCGAATCTCCTCCCTTGTTCTTGGCATGTTTTTGTACTTGCTGGTTTGTTTTCCTTATCTGAGTAAGCATGTTGGAAAACCCTAATTTTGTGATTTTTGTTTGAATCTGTTTGTTAAGGTTTCATTTGATTCATACGCTTATCATCTTTAGGTTTATTTGATGTTAAAAACCCTAATTTTGGGGATTCACTTGAGTTCCTGAGCATATCTTATTGGTTTATTGATTAATAGTTAAAACCCTAATTTTTAGGGGTTTTCACTTGGAACTTTGAAATTGCTTGTTGTTTCACCTGTTTGTCGTCTCTAAACTCAACTGATTTGAAAACCCTAGTCTCTTTGGGAGGCTATTGGAGTCCTGTGGGGTTGTTTGTGCAGCTTGTGTGTTTGAAATTACTCAACTTGATTCCTTGTTTCAACATTTCTTTTCTCTATATGTTCTACGTTTGTGCCACCTGACAAACTCGATTATGATTCTCACTCGAC
>MU681219.1:156566-198933 GCA_026770625.1 Nicotiana glauca
AAAAACTTTTCCTTCCCTGAGATCCTGATTTTACTAGCCTATCAAAGTTTAATTGATTCTCTTCCTTTGATTGGCCTCACTGAATCTTTCCAAAATAACTTCAAATCCTGTACTTAGACTTAATTGCCTATTGTATGACTTTACTATTTCTTTTATGGCAACAACCATTCTGCTTACAAGATTGATTCTCCTTTCCTTATTTGGAACCTGTTAGTATCCGTTTGAATAAGAATCCCCTGATTAAAGGGGAGTCTTATGCTAATTGATTCTGATTTGTGATCATGCCCATATTTGTGTTGGATTTTTACTTGCTACCTTACTCTACTAGTTTTCAAAAAGCTATAAATACTCTCCTTCCTTTCCTTTGAACACACGAACACAGATAAACAATCTGAGTTCAAAATACTCTCTTACACTTAAAAATTCTCTCTCTTTTTGCTATTTGTGCTGCTGTGGACTCTTACTTTCTCTACTTTTCTGCACTTTATTTCTCTACTGGTATGTCCTAGTTGATTTATATGTCCCAACAAAAACATGTTTTCATTCCTGTCTACTTCTGTTCATGTTTTCCTCAGTTAACATGTGTTATTAGCATGCTGTAACATGTTTCCCTTTCCCTTGTAATTCAATGTTTAATTTACATGTGCATCTTTTCAGTTGTTTGTTATCTATTTGATACTTTATGAATCCCAAACCCTCATATCCCCTTTTATGCTTTAAGGTATGGTTCAGAAACATGGCAATGTCTGAAATCATTGTCCATGGATATGAACTGGGCCCTAAGCTTTGTCAATTCCCCGCCCCTATTCCCTTATTGTGTGTGTGCTGAGTAACAACCTTGGCCTGCCAGTATTTCTGATTATTGTTCAGGCCATGGCTTGACCTCCAGTAGGTCTTTACTCCCTAAATGTTTGATCAATAGGTTTGTTCAGGGGTGTGCCAGTCTATTTTGTGGCTGGGCATGACCACCAGCCTGCCTGGGTAGCCCTTATCCCTTCTTTTGCACTTACACCTGATTCTTAGAACTTAAGTTCTTCCCCTCTTATGTGAGCCTTGCCCTGGGACCCTGGAGCTCCCTTTGAACTTGGACACATAAGGGCTGGCCCTTCCACACTGCACAACTCAATTTCTGATTAATATCTTGGGTGTATGCACTGCCTGGGGTTCCTGAAATCCCTTGGATCTCTGAAACACCCTTGATGAGAGAAGGCTTGGAAATTTGGATCTCAGAAGTGGCTCAATATCATATTATTAGGCCTCAAGTCTGGATTAGGCTGCTCGTATGTAGCTGAGGATTTCTGATGTATTTTTAATTCCAGTTTATTTCTTTTGGGCTGTAATAACTTGTATAAACTCGGGAAACTTAGTAAAAAGGGGGGATGGGATTTAATTTTTATGCATCAAGGGTAGAAATCCTGCCTATAGGAGTTTGTTATGATTTCTACAATTTCACACCTAGAAATCATGCCTATAGGTTAACCTTGATTTTCTGCAATTTCACACCTAGAAATCATGCCTATATGTTAACTTTCAATTTCTGCAAATACACTTAGAAATCATGCTTATAGGGAAACTCTTAATTCCTAGAAATACTGTCTATTGGTTAGCTTTTAACTTCTGCAAACTCACATCTAGAAATCATGCCTATAGGATTCATTCATAATTTCTGCATCTTCGCGCATAGATATCCTGCCTATAGGTCAACTTCTAAATTCGTATAAAATATGGTCTATAAACTATTGCATTCTGCATTTATAAACACCATTAGGCAAACAGTTCATTGGTTCAATAATAAAAGCCGCATATAGATACCATGTTCATAGGACTTTTGTTAATGTCTAAAAAGGGTTATCCAAATCAGAAAGCGATAGAAAGCATACCTATAGGAAATTTCAAATCTGAATAAAGGTACTATTAACTGTTAAACTCGTAATGTCCCTGTTAAAATTGGTAACTCCTTTTAGTCTGCATCTTCTTATCTAAAATCAGTATATAACACGTCTAGCTTTAACCAACACTTAGATGCTCAATTAGATCGGTTTTAGTCAACTGCATTCGAGTAAGCCTAATGTAGACTTTTCGCATAAAAATATACGTTGAACCACTCCGCTCGTCACTTTATTTAATTAAGACAAAAATCAGTACGTGTGAGACATTCTAAACTCTTGATTTTTGATGGTTTATGGAGGCATATTTGAGCCTTGTTTTCTTGTCTGTTTCCCTCTATTTGCAATTACTTGTTTTGGTTGACGCCTTAGCATTTTATCATTTGAAACTTCTAAAAGCCCCAAATCCCTTTCTCTTTAGGATTAGTAGTCCATTTTGCCTCCGGAAATGATAGGATTGGGACGGGTAATAGCATGCAATGAGTAACGATACCATTCCGCTCTTTAATACCTTAACGGGGTGGGAAGGGTAGACATGGAGATGATGATCACACGATAACACTATGCGTACAATTGGGTACTAGTGTTGTGTGAATGATCCATGTAATGTATAAACCTAGGACCCCCTCCCTCTTTATTAGTTGTTATTTTCAGGTTTTCAAAAGCTGTCCAATCTTTTTTTAAACTTTCGCTTCTTTTCATTTCTTTTAAGTTACTTGCCTCAATTATTTGACCCCTTCCCTTTATTTGTGTATCTCTTCTTTAATCACAAATCGCTTCCTTCCCAAACTTCAGCTCTTTTAAATCCTTTTTGTGCTTTTTATTTGTAACTGTTATGTGAAAGATTATTGTATTTGCAATGCTTCTTATCTACTTGTTTGGTTGCATTTAAAGTCACAATTGTAGCATGGCCGGGAACCACACTAGTGGATCTTGCGGGGTGCCTGACACCTACCCCTCGAGATAATTTCTAGCCCTTACCCAAACTCTGGTTTTCATCTCAAATTCTTTTTTTTGAAGTGTCCTAATTCACTATAATCATTAGGTGGCGACTCTCCAAAAATCCAAAACCTAATTCCCAAACGGGAATAGAGTTGTCCTCCCAAATGTCGTAAACCCGATTTTGCGAGAAAAAGGGGGCGTCGACACCCGTTAAGGTATTAAGCGTGAAATGGTGTCGTTACCTATAGCATGTTATTATCCGTCCCAATCCTATCAGTTCCGGAGGCATTTGGGACTTCTAGTACTCTCAAGGGAAGGAGTTTTTGGGCTTTTTCAAGAGTTTAGAAAGGTAAAAATTCTAATGCGTCAAACAAAACACATAGGACAATTATGGGGTACACATAATAATTAAAGGCTCAAATAAGCCTCCTCAAAATAACTAAAAAATATAGTTTAGCATGCCTTACATATACTGATTAGGTCTGAATTAAACTTAAATGTTAAGCGGACTGGTTCAACCCATATTTTTAGACAAGAAGTCTGCATTAGGTCTGCCTGGCTGCAATTATTGAAGACTGATGCAGTTACAACTTTTACCCTAAGGCTTGCCTAGGTGAAACTTATAGGCATGATATCTACTGGTTTCAGAAAAGAAGTAACAAGTTACAGAAGGGTTGCCAGTGTTAACAGAATAATACAAGTTCTGCAATGGATAACGCATTATTACTGACAGATTACCTTAAAACGAGTGAGGTAATTCAGAAATAACGCGTTATTACTGACAGATTACCTTAAAACGACTGAGGTAATTCAGAATTGATTAACAGTTCCTATATGAATGTTTTCTAGCGTTGTTAATTTTACACACTTTTTACAGGCGTAGCAAGAATGCAGAAATCGTATGAGCATGGTATCTAGAATGCAATTGATTATTGTTTAAGACTAAAAAAAATCGTTTGCCTAATGATAGATACGTATACAGTATTCAGAAACCCTATAGACATGCTTTCTATATGACAGGCAAAAATGCAGAAACCTATAGACATGTTTTCTATGTGAGACAGAGAAATGCAGAGAACTATTGACCTATGTACGAAATGCAGAACTTAAAGCAAGATTTCTATATGAAAGTGCAGAACCTAAACAGGATTTTTATATGGAGAATGTAGAAATGCAGAACTTAAAACAGTATTTTTATATGAGAGTGCAGAACCTAAAACATGATTTCTAGATGCATAAATGTAGAGCTTGACGTGACTTGCAGAAGTAAATACCTAATGAACGTGATATCTACCCTTATGCACACAGTAAGTAACCCTCCCCTTTCTTTACTAAACCCCATAAGTTATTACAAATTATTAAAGACCAAATGAATCAGACAGAAAAAAATAAAATCACATCAGAAATTTAAGCTACATCCAAGGAACCTAATTCAGACTCAATATCTAATAATATGAGATGAACCAACTTCCGGGATCAGTTTTTCAAAGCCTTTCTCTTATTTAGGATGTGTCAAAGTTCCAAGGAACATCAAGAGTTCTAGGCAGTGCTTACACCCCAAATGTCATTGCAGAATAGATTATGGTGCAGTGTGGAAGGGCCAGTCCTCAAATATCCAAGTTCGGAGGGAACTCAAGGTTACCAAAGCAAGGCTCATAAGAGGGGGGCAAACTTAGGGACTAGGAGTAAGTGTAAGTGCAATGAAAGGGAATTAGGGGGGAGCCAGGGTAGGTTGGTGGTCATGCCTAGCAACTGGGCTGCTGGCACACCCCTGACCAGCTTGTAAGCTTAAAAATTAGAGAGTTAGGACCTTTTGAAGGTCAGGTTCAGCCATGGACAACAATTCATACACATAAGGGAATGGGGGAATAGGAGATTAAAAGAGGCTAGGATCCAAAGGACCCAATCTTAATCCATGACAACAACTTTGCATGTTGCCATGTCTTAAAATACATCCCAAACACATAAAGGGAATGGGGATAGGGATTCATTGCAACAACAGATATCAAGATATAAGTATTTATTTTTTAAAGCTGATCTCTATAAAGCAGTAAAAAAAAGTTTGTATGTAAACACATTGTATTTGATGCTTGAATCAAAAGTAGGACATACCAGTTTAGAAGAGCAAGTAGGAAGAAACATTAGATTGAGGGAAGCCAAATTGCAATAAAGAAGCAAGAATGTGAGTTTTAGAAGAGTGTTGTGATGATAAAAATCATGTGTGTGTTAATGAAAGAGTAGGGTATTTATAATTGAAACAGGTCTAGCAAATAAAGCAAAAATCATAGTTTAGTAATAATTAAGGAACTATGTACTAATTAAAATCAATCAGTCCATAGACTTCCTTTAATTAAGGAGTCAAATTCAAACGGTAATGGGCAGAAGTTATTTAAGGAAGGTAATAAAGTAAATATCTCGTGCAACGTAGACAAATAAGGGTAAATACATAGAAGACATTTAAGGTAAAAGTCTAGTGGTACTTGATTTGTAAAACAAGGAAAGGGAATCAGTAAAATAACCAGTAAAGAATCCCATTAAAAGCCTTACTCGAGTAAGAAAAGAGGTAAAATGAAAGTTTTAATTTAGGAAAAATCAGTAACAATCAAATAAGCAACATTAAAGGGATTCAAAATCAACTAACAGTTGGCAAAACATTTGAAAGAGAAGTTCTCATATATAAAACATATAGGCATGTCAAGCAAGAGGGTTTCAAAATCACAAACGTAGAAAAAGGTACAAATTCAACTCATAAACTCGAAGCGAGTCTGAGAGTTCAAGGTTTCAAAGTAGAACCCTTGTCGAAACATAAAACCAAACTAGCCAAAGAAAACCCCCAAATCTTAGGGTTTTTGATGAAGAGGCAAACTATTGAGATAGGCTCAGAGACCTTTTCAGAGTCTCATTAGAAGCATAAACGAACAATAGCAAGTAGAACATAGAAACCAATACAGGAAACAAGTTTCAAGAAAAGCTTGAAATTTAAACGAGTTTAGGTAGTGTAAACTTAAAGAAACAGTCGATGAAACACATCTAGAAAGAATCCAAGCGAAGTCCGGTAAAGGCAAACAAAGGACTATAACTCAGTAGGAGAATATAGTAAAGAAACACATAAGATAGGCATGTGAGAGCATACCATAAAAACTTCATAATACAGCAAATATAAGAACACACGAAAAGGCATGCGAATTAGAAAAGAACAAATAAGAACATAGCAGGGGTTGATTCTTACCAAGAAAAGGAGAAAAAGAAGAGTCAAAAACATTTTAAGAACTTTCCAGAAACCCTAATCTAAAAGAAGTGCCCTTTTGAAAGAAAATAGGAGAAAAGGTTTAAGAGACATAAGCAACAGTGCAAACATGTAACAGATCTAAAATAATCGGAGAGAACCTCGATATTTAGGGTTCCAGATGAACCCTAGAAATGAGAAAGGCTTTTAAAATACTCGATCTAAGCCGGATAATGTCATAAATAGGCTCAAAAGACCAAGAGCCACCTGAGCAAGGCCGGAGATAGCCGGAATCTTCGAATCAGTGAAGGAGGCCTCTATCCTTTAAACAACAGGCATGGAGGAGCTATAGGAGGTGAGTATAGGTTGTCCGTGGACTGAAAAGCCATAGACGACGGTGAAATTATGGTGGAACAAGGTAGGGGGAGGATACGGTTCTGGGGAGAGCTGGAGAGAGTTTGAGAGATGAGAGTTCAAAGGCGGCGTATCTAATAGAATAGATTAGGGTTGGGGGAATGGAAATTAAAAAGGAAAGAACGGACCATGGCCATTGATCAAAATGATCAACGACCAAGATTAAAAGAGAAACTGGGCGGGTTTGAAAATGGGTTGTGGGTTTGGGTTGGAATTTGAAATTGGGTCGTTTGATTAGGGGTGCAATTGGGGGGTTAAATTGAGGCTGCAATTGCAATTGGAAATGGCTATGTATTAAATAACCAATTTCTCCCCTTTAATTTATGTAAAAATAGTTAAAAGGATTTTAAAAATAAAATTAAAAGCACTTAAATAATTAATAATATATAAACATTAATCTAAAAATACTGAGAATAATTTTATAATTGTAAAATGCCATTAATCATAATATAGGCTATGATTGCAATTTTAGTTTTAAAATATCAAATAAATTTGTAAAAATATGCAAAAATTACCTTTATTATATTTTGGTGTAAATATGAGGATGAAAATAAATTATTCACAAAAATGGTAATTTCAAGAATAATTATGGGATTTTGTACTGCTAAAATAGACAATAAATCGATTTTACGAATCTTAGAAAATTAGGAAAAAATACCAAAACTCTTGGGCATGCTTATGTATGCATACACATACTATTTTGAGAATATTTTGAGTACATAAAATACATAGAGAAAAATTGCAACAATAAGTTGACCTTCACCCCGATCATTACCGCACCCAATTGGAGCTTGCCTTTCGAGCGCATGTGCGACGCGAGTGATGTTGCGCTTGGGGCAGTTTTGGATCAAAGAGTGAAAAAAATGTTTCATCCAGTGTACTATACGATCAAGACAATGAATGAGGCTCAAAGGAACTACACGGTGACTGAGAAAGAATTGTTGGCTATTGTGTTCGCAATGGAAAAATTTCGGCTAAATCTTATAGGAGCCAAAGTCATAGTGCACACCGATCATGTATCTCTTAGATACTTGATGACAAAGAAAGACTCCAAAGCTAGACTGATGCGATGGGTCTTATTACTTCAAGATTTTGATTTGGAGATTGTGGACCGGAAAGCTAGTGAAAACCAAGTGGCGGATCATTTATCCCACTTGGAAGAGGAAGGAAGGCTGTGTGATGTCCTAGAGATTAATGATGCATTTACCGATGAGCATCTACTTTTTGTGTCAATGAGTGATATGCCATGGTTTGCAGATATTGCTAATTTCCTTTTGACAGGCATCATCCCGTATGAGCTCAATTCTAACCAAAGGAAGAAGCTCAAACGGGATAGTCTGGACCTTTATTGGGATGAGTCATACCTGTTCATGATTTTCACCGATGGTGTGATCCGGAGGTGTGTACCTGAGGAGGAACAATTTAACATTGTAGAGGCTTGTCACTCCTCCCCCTATGGTGGCCATCGCGGAGGGGCGAGGATAGCTTCAAAACTTCTGTGGTTTTTATTTGCCAACCTTGTACAAAGATGCAAGTGATCTCATGAAAAGGTGTGACCATTGTCAGAGAGCGGGCGGTATTTCTAAGAAAGATGAGATTCCTCTTAGCACCATTCTTGAAGTGGATATCTTTGATGTATGGCGTATCGATGTATAGGGGTCGATTATGTCTCAAAATGGGTCGAGGCCATTTCTTTGCCCAATAACGAAGCTAGGAGTGTGGTTGCATTTCTAAAGAAGATTATTTTCACAAGGTTTGGCACTCCTCGTGATGGAGGATCACATTTTTGCAATAGAGCTTTTGACACCTTGCTTTCCAAGTATGGTGTCAACCACAAAGTGTCTACTCCTTATCATCCTCAAGCAAGTGGCCAGGTTGAAGTGTCCAACAGGGAGATCAAGAGTATCTTGTCTAAAATCGGCAATGCCCATAGGACCAATTGGTCTAAAAAGTTGGACGATGCTCTATGGGCCTACCGGTCTGCTTGCAAGACTCCGATTGGCATATAGCCGTACCGGTTGGTATTTGGATAATCTTTTCATTTACCAGTGGAGTTAGAGAACAAGTCCATTTGGGCCTTGAAGAAGTTGAACCTTGATTGGGATGTAGCTGCTAATCTTCGGGTGGAGCAACTCAATGAACTTGACGAATTTAGATTCCATGCCTACTCTAGTTCATCCCTATATAAGGATAAAAAGAAATACCTTCATGAAAAATATACTCGGGGCAAGGAGTTCAAGGTGGGGGACTTGGTGCTCTTATTCAACTCTCGGCTATGGTTGTTCCCGGGAAAGCTAAAGTCAAAGTGGAGCGGACCGTTTGAAGTAGTGTGTGTGACCCTGTTTGGTGCTCTCAATTTAAAGAACAAAAGTGGGGAAGTTTTTAGAGTGAATGGGCACAGGGTCAAGCACTATTTGGGAATGTTTGATGATAGCCATGTGGTGGCTCTTGTTTATTTCAAATAATTGGATGGTAACATGCGCCGTGCCGCGACGTTAAATTAGGTGCTTCTTGGGAGGCAACCCATGTGTTTTTCTTCTTGTTTTTATTTGATTTTCATTGTAGTATAGGATTTATTTTTGGACTAACTAGTTGTGAGATACTACAGGATGGTGTTGATACAGTGTAGGACATAGTGGAAAAAATATCCAGGTCTATGAAGTTTTCAATGCGGCCGAACTACATTTAGTGCGGACTGCACTGAAGAAAGGGTGAAAATAATAACTCTCTGAAGTTTTCCACCACGGACGCAGTCCATTTTGTGCAGTTCGCGGTGGACCACTGCGGATGCATTCCCTTTTGTGCGGACCGCAGTGGTTGCCTTCTCAAGCTTTGAAACCTGTTGAGTGATGCGGACCGCAGTCGCTTTTGTGCGATTTGCACTGGGTTGGCAAGATGGGCCCCAGGTCCTTTTCTATAATTAGGGCCTGAGGCCCTTCTGTTACACTTTTTAAACCCTCGACTCTCAGAACCTCTAAAAACATTATTCATCATTTCTTTTACTTGCATTTAACTGTTTGGACTTTATCATCTTCATTGCTTCTTACATCTAGTAACATCACATTCTTTTTAATTGTTTTAATTTTGTTATTTTTCTTTTACTTCTTATTTTCTTGCTTCTTATCATGTTCTCCCCATATTTCTTTAATTTTGGTAGGATTAGGTTAGTTATTTTTGTGGGTAATGTGGGCTTAATTAGTTAAAAGCAATGGGCAAAAACTTAGGTGTTAGATTGAAGCTAAAATCAAATATTTATTGAACCCTAAGTTAGTGCTGCAAATTGACACTCAGTGCGGACCACGATCGATTCTGTGTGGTCCGCGGTTCTTGTGTGCAGTCCACAATAATATTTTGTGCGGACCGCAATGCTAAATATTGGGTTTCTGAAGATTGGGGACTGCGGCCGCACTACATTTTGTGTGGTCCACATTAGTCCCAATGCGGCCGCACTATATTTTTTTGCTGTCCTCAAAGCAATTGTTCAGAGTGTGGGTAGACTGAACCCTACCTCTGTGCGGACCGCGGTCGATTTTGTGCGGTCCGTTTTGTCTTTTATCCGGCCGCACACCATTTTGTGCGGTCTGCACTACATAACTTCTGCAACTGTCTGCAATTCTTTCTACAACTCTGCTCTTCACTGCTTCTACTGATACTAACAAGCTTATTAGATTGTGTTTGCAGACAATGGTAAAATCAAAAGGCCAGGGCGTTAAACAACCAGACAGAGGAGAGTCCTCCCGAGGGAGGGGACATGTAAAGATAAACTTAATCCCCAATGTTTGATAGGCAATTAAGGCAATAACGAAAAAAATTTGGGCCGCTGATAGAGTTGCTTCCCAGTCCTCGGGGAGTGAGTATGAGCCTGCCCTCCCGGGATATTTCTTCAAACTCCGTGCCATAGTACATTGAAGACTGGTTGGAGAGGTTGAGGCTAACAGACACTCTTCCACCTCCCCCCACTGCCCAAGCGTTAGTGAACGTATCTTCTGGGTCGTCTGAAAGCTCAGCTGAAGGTAGTGGGGAATACTCCACCTCTCCCACAGCTTCATTATCTGGAGAGGTGCAGTAGAAGGTGATGAGGAAGTAGGATGAGAAGGAGAAGTAGTAGAAGGGTGTGAATCTCAGGTGGGAGGTATTGCAAGAACTAGAAACCTTGAGGTGTGGCAGGACAGATTTGTCAGTGAGGTAGTGTATCACATGTTTAGGGAATGGTGGCCGGTGAGGAAGTTAATCCCGGGGAGGAGCTTTGTTGATGATTTTTTACCTCACAACCCCAATGTGAGAAGGCATTTCAGGGATAGAATTGGCTGGGAACACTTTTTGTGTGATTGTATAGTTGCCAACGAGCACTTGGTCAAGGAATTCCATGCCAACGCTGCCCACATCAAAAAGGGTACCAAGGTGACCAAGGCATGAAACCTGAAAATGTTGTTTGACGGGAAGACTATAAATGATTACCTAGGATTTGACAATGAGGATGAGTCTTTATACATGGTGAAGATGGACTTGGATGAGGAAGTTCATCTGTGGTTAGCACAATATCTGGCAATCCCAGGTACCACCCCCGATTGGCTTAATGCGGGCGTGAAGATTTTGAGAAGTAATTTGAACTTCGAGTCCAAAGGGTGGGAAACATTTGTGTGCAGCAAATTGGACCCCACTACTCATGAAATCTCCTTTCTTCTTCATCGGTCAGTTTTGGTGGCTCCAATCATGGTGCGGTACCCGATAAATGTTGGGAAGGTAATGTCTCGGGTAATCACACTTGTAGGTAGTGAGCATGACAGAAACTACCCTTTCCCCAGCTTTTTAACTATGTACTTCAGGGACCTTAAAGTTGAAAAGAGGTCACTCGACATAACGGTCAAAGTGAAGGCCCCATTCTCTTGGTACAACATACAAGGGGATGACGACCCAAAGAGCAAGAACTTTAAGGAAACAGCTACTGCTTCAACTGGCTAGTCTGAAGAGCCAGTTGTTGTAGTGGCTCCTACTCAGCCTGCCTCCACTTCCACACACATCCCTCCTGGCCCATCCACCTCAACAGATCCAGAGATTCCCTCTTCCCGAGCTTACCCAATGACTACCCACCGACTGAGCCAAGCTCTTCTCAGTATCAAAAACTGGATGCAGATAGCGTCATCCAAGTTTTCTATCCTCACTACCACAGTAGAGGCTCAGTTGGCTCCTTCACTTCCGCAGGCCCACAGTCCATATAGGATACTCTCAAAGAGATTCTAGACAACCAAAAGAAATTCCTCGAAAACCAGAAGGTGATCAGTACTGCTATTGATTCACATAGCAAGGCTCTCAAGGAGCTTGCTAAGGAGCACAAGAAGTTGAGAAAGACACGGGCCTCCAAGGAGTCCGTAAAGGAGCCGAGGATTGATATTGACAGGTTGAAGGCATACCAGCTGCCTTTGGATTTACTACTTTAGGACCCTGCACCAGCAGCTCATCCCCAGCCAGAGTAGTCTCAGAGGCCTCCCAAGAGGAGGAGGATGATCCCCTGAGCGGACAATGCAGTCATCCCGTTGGCAGACCCACCGGAGGCCTCCTCCAGTCAGCCATATGATGTACCTCAGGAGCCTGTCCAGGTCCCAGCAGCAGAGCAAGAGGCCATATGGAACCAGTTTGAGGTTCCCGAGCACAGTGAGGACACAGGGGCTACTCAGGAGCCCATGCAGACAGACATGCCATAAGGAGTTTCAATATCCTTTTCCCTTATCTTTTTTGTGCTTATTTGGTTTAGTTGGCATTGGGGACAATGCCACCTTTCATTTTAGTGGGTAGGCCCTACTTTTTTTTTGGATTTGGATAATTGTATATATTTGACACTTTTTATGCTTTCTTTGGTTTTCATCTTTGGTGTGTATATAATTTTAACATTTCGTAACATTTTTAGCACAATTAATTTATTTTGGGTGTGTATATAAAGTTATGTTACATTGTACATATTTGCCTCATCTATTGTATATTCGATCAAATCCCGTCTTGTATATATTCATTTTACTTTCCGTAATTTTTCATTTTTAGCTTCTTATTTATGCTCGTAGCTTCTTGTTTTGAACATTTACAATAAGCCTTTGGTTTTCTTAATGTCACGGTTCTTTCTAAAGGTAGAGTTTGTGTGAACCGGGTAGCTCTTTCAAATGATAGATGGCGTGAAAACCTTCTTAAGGGTTTGAGTCTATTTTTCTTGTCTTTTTAAATTTTTAGTAGTTAGTGGTTAATGGTGCCTTAAGAATGCTTCACTTGGGCCTAGCTTATTTGCCTTTGATCTCATGGTCAAAAACAAATTATTGTGTTTAGGATGGTGAAAATCGTGACCCTGAGACTCTTGTTTTAACTGATAATCATCAAGTGATTTTTCGGGACCATTGTGTGATAAAATCTTATGTAAGTTTCCCTGATTTTGTGTCTTTAGCCATCCTATAGCGTGTGTGGTGAGAAATTGCATTGCAAGTCCAAGTCCCGAGCCATTAGTCTAGAACCTGCCCTGAATGTTTGTTGAGGCGAAATCCTAAGTGAATTTTGACTTGAGACATGATTATAGGCTCCCCTTGATTCAAATGATAGCTTAAACCCTTCCATAGCCTACCAAAGATAAAATCCCTAGTAAACCCTTTTGATCCTTAAACATATTCCTTCAAAAACCATGATACAAGCCTTTACCCGTTCTAAAAGATACCCTCTTTTGGCACCCGATCTTTTCTTAGCACATGGCAAAAGTATAAGTTTGGGAGGGAGAGACGAGGATTGAAACAAAGTGGTAAAAAGGTACAAAATGAAGAAAAGGAAAGGCAATGAAAAAGGAAGAAAAGCAAAAAGACAAAAAGAATACTCAATGTGGAAAATAAGAAAAAAGGGATTCAAGGAAAGCAAAGAATGAAAAGTGTGGAAAAGTGAGAAAGGAAAAAAGAGATGTAATGTATAAAAAAGAATGACAATGTGTCTCTCTTACCCCTTTGAAAGAAGTGAAAAGACTCAAAGAGTCAAGTGAATCTGTGCCAAAATGGAACAAAAGAAGTGCTTAATGGAAGATGGAACCTACTTAGTCCAAACATTGCCTACCCGAAACCAAAAGCCTTCAATATGTCTCCACAAAAGCCCTATATGATCTCTAGTTGAATGAAGCTTACATTAGTGGTCACTTACACAAGGGGCAAGCATATGGTACTTAGTGCCTTAACTTGTGAGTTTTCTTTGAGAGGGATGAGTGAATTTCCATTAACCTCGTTATGAGTGCCACTATTCTAAATGTGAGGTTTGCTTAAGGAGAGCTGAGGATGTGTGAGTTTGGGTTCCACAATGACTAAAGTAATAGAAGGAGTCCTTTGATGTGTTGAGTCAACTTTTGATGCTCTTGTGTCACACTTAATCCATAGTGTTGTAAAATAGTAAATGTTGTTAATGATTCATGTGTATTGAGGACAATTGTTAGTCCCAATTGAAGCTAGATGAGGTTGTTAGTTTCATTGTGTAAATAGTAGTAAATAACCATAATCTCATATCTATTAGGAGTAGGACATGTATTGTATATATATGGATCATTGTAGCATTGTCAATTAATCAATAATATTTTTTCCTGTGCATTCTCACATGGTATCAAAGCATTGGTGAGATAATTATTGTTGTGCATCATTCCAACGACATCCGGGAAGAAATCAGTCGTCACCGTGCAATTTTCCGGTGACCTAAGTGACTATTTACATCAAAGTCATTATTTATCAGTGTTGTGAACAAACCAAAACCACCACAAGGTCCTCTGTAGCCCTGCGACCAAATCCCAGCAAAACCAGCCAAAAAATCATTACCACGCGCCCTCACGCGCCGGTCAGAGAAAAAAAATTTCCTGCGAGATCAGTGCACGCGCCGGCCGCGTGAGTCACCTTCCAGCCATTTTTGACGAACTTCATTTAGGAAAGGTCACTCCCACCTCAATTCCGAGTCGACCAGTGCTATCCCTGACTTTGGAATTTTCCGGCGAGCTACAATGTTTCCAACCAAATTTTTGAGAAAGTTTCTTTTGAACCGCATAATCGTCTTGCTTTTCCGAGGCGACCCATCAAGTTTACATCAGATTTCGATGACTTTTTTAATATTCCGGCAAATTACAGTGTTTCCGGTGAACTGTAATAGTTAAACAGTGATTTCTAAACAATTTTCTGACCTTTTCCGGTGTGAACATTATAATGTCATTCTTAGACTCATAATTCGTTGGATCGAATGCATTAAATCCTATCCAGATGGTTTCTTTACCAGATCATATTGAGTTCCTTCAGTACAAAGCACGTAAACAGACATCTTCAGAATTAGCCTCCGTTGTTCCAACAAATAGTAGCATGAATTGTGTCACCCAATCTTCACCTTCTGAGTCTTGGGTCATTGATTCAGGTGCATCTGATCATATTTCTGGTAACAAATCTCTTTTCTCTAGTATCTCATATTCTCAATCTCTTCCAACAGTCACAGTGGCCAATGGGTCTCAAGCCATGGAAACTGCAATAGGTCAAGCAAGTCCACTTCCTTCCTTACCTTTAGACTCAGTTCTTTATGTTCCTGGTAGTCCTTTTAATCTCAAAGCCGTTAGTCGCTTAGACAAATCACTTAAATCTGCTGTTTTATTTCTTGATGACCTTGTTTTTATACAGGAACGCAGTACATGGTGGATCATTGGTACCGGATGTGAATCAGATGGACTTTATTACCTTATCCTTGCAAAATCACATGGACTCGCATCTTGTCTTCCTCCAATAACTTCTCCCGTTACTGATTCACCAGATTTATTACATAAACGCTTAGGACATCCTAGTTTGTCACAACATCAAAAAATAGTACCTGGCTTATCTCACTTGTCCATGCTAGAGTGTGAGTCGTGTCAGCTCGGTAAGCATACCCGCTCCCATTTCCCGCGGCGTCTTGATAATCGAGTAGAGTCACCTTTTTCTTTAGTACATTCAGATGTTTGGGGTCCTAGTCGGGTTAGTTCTACCTTAGTATTCCGCTACTTTGTCAATTTCATTGATGATTATTCCAGGTGCACTTGGATATTTTTGATGAAAAATTGATCTGAGTTGTTTTCTATTTTCCAGACCTTCCACGCTGAAATTCAAAATCAATTTGGGGTTTCTATCCGTACATTTCATAGTGATAATGCCCTAGAGTATTTGTCTTCCATATTTCAGCAGTTTATGAACTCCCATGGGATTATTCATCAAACATCTTGTCCGTACACATCCCAACAAAATGGGGTAGGTGAAAGAAAGAATAGACATCTTATTGAAAGTGCTCGTACCCTACTCATACAATCTCATGTTCCACTGTGTTTTTGGGGGGATGCAGTTCTTACATCTTGTTATCTTATTAATCATATGCCATCTTCAGCTATCCAAAATCAAGTTCCATTCTTTGTCCTGTCTCCCCACTTACCTTTGTTCTCTCTTCCACCCCGTGTCTTTGGGAGCACGTGCTTTGTTCATTAACTTACTCGAGGAAAAGATAAGTTAGCTCCTCGTGCTCTTAAGTGCATATTTCTGGGTTACTCAAGAACGTAAAAGGGATATCGATGTTATTCTCCTGACCTTCAGCGATTTATTATGTCTACTGATGTTACCTTCTTCGAAACCCAATCTACTTCACAGGTCCAGTTAATCACTTAGATATTTCTAAGGTGCTACCTGTTCCTTCTTTTGGAGATTCAGTCCCTATCTCACATTCATCTTCCTCCATAGATACAACGCCTATAGTTCCAGTTGTAGCTCCACCACCTACAGCTCTAGTGTCACCATCGAGTCCAGTGCCACCACCTAGTCCAGTTCCACTAACCATAGCTCCAGTGCCACCACCTAGTCTAGCTCAATCTTCTACAACTCTACCATTCCTGACTTATCATCGTCATCCGCCCCCAGCATCAGGCCCAGCTGATTAACGTCCTGCACCTGACCCTACTAATACTGCGGACTTGACTGCTGTTAATCAACCGATTGCACTACGAAAAGGTATATGGTCCACACTTAATCCTAATCCTCATTATATCTGTTTAAGTTACCATCATCTCTCATCTTCCCATTGTGCATTTATGTCATCTTGGTCCTCTATTTTGATCCCTAAGTCTACAGGTGAAGCACTGTCTCATCCCGGATGGTGACATGCTATGATTGACGAGATGTCTACTTTACATACGAGTGTTACTCGGGAGCTTGTTCCTCTTCCTTCAGGTAAATCGATTGTTGGTTGTCGTTGGGTGTATGCAGTCAAAGTAGGTCCAGATGGCTAGGTTGATCGACTTAAGGGTTGTTTTGTTGCCAAAGGATATACTCAGTTATTTAGACTCGATTACAGTGATACTTTCTCTCTCGTGGATAAAGTTGCATCAGTCCGCCTTTTTCTATCTATGGCTGTTGTTCGTCATTGCCCTCTCTGTCAGTTGGACACTAAGAATGTTTTTCTTCACGGTGATCTTGAGGATGAGGTTTATATGGAGCAACCACCTAGTTTTGTTGCTCAAGGGAAGTGTAGTGGCCTTGTATGTCGGTTGGGCCGGTCCCTCTATGGTCTAAAGCAATCTCTTCGAGCCTGGTTTGGTAAGTTCAGCATGATTATTCAGGAGTTTGGCATGAATCGTAGTGAAGATGTTCACTCTGTATTTTATCAACATTCTGCTTCAAATCTCTGTATTTATCTGGTGGTTTATGTTGACGATATTGTTATTACCGACAATGATCATGATTGTATTAGTAAGTTGAAGCAACATCTCTTTCAGCACTTTCAGACTAAGGATCTGGGCAGATTAAAGTATTTTTTGGGTATTGAGGTTGCTTAGTCTAGTTCAGGTATTGTGATCTTACAACGAAAGTATGCCTTAGATATTCTTGAGGAGACAGGAATGACAGGTTGTAGACCTGTTGACACTTTGATGGATCCAAATTCTAAACTTCTGCCAGGATATGGGGAGCCTCTTAGCGATCCTGTAAGATATACGCGATTGGTTGGTAAATTAAATTGCCTCACAGTGACTAGACCTGACATTTCTTTTCCTGTGAGTGTTGTGAGTCAGTTTATGGATTCTCCCTGTGATAGTCATTGGGATGCAGTTGTACGCATTCTTCGGTATATAAAATCAGCTCCAAATGTGGTTGCTTGGTCTAGTGCAGAAGTAGAATATCGAGCAATGGCTATGGCCACATGTGATTTAATTTGGATCAAACAGTTGCTCATGGAGTTGAAATTTGGTGAGATTAGTCAGATGGGACTTGTGTGTGATAATCAAGCTGCTCTTCATATTGCGTCAAATCCAGTATTCCATGAGAGAACTAAACACATCGAGATTGACTGTCACTTTGTCAGAGAAAAGATACTCTCGGGAGATATTGCTACAAAATTTGTGAAGTCGAATGATTAGCTTGCTGATATTTTTACCAAGTCCCTCACTGGTCCTCATATTAGCTATAAATGTAACAAGCTCGGTACATATGATTTATATGCACCAGCTTGAGGGGGAGTGTTAGTTTCATTGTATAAATAGTAGTAAATAACCCTAATCCCATATGTATTAGGAATATGACATGTATTGTATATATATGGCTCATTGTAGCATTGACAATTAATCAATAATATTTTCTCCTGCGCATTCTCATAGAGGTTACTTTAAAACAACTGAATTTTCTTGGATTTTCCCTTAAGGGGTGGGTCTTATTTTGTTTGCTTGAGGACAAGCAACAACGTAAGTTTGGGAGAGTTGTTAACTAGTGATTTTCATAAATTTTGTACTCCTTCTTGCTTATGTTTTGATTAGAAACTTGTATAAAATAGTCCCAAAAGGCTCACAAGTGCTTGATTGCAGGTTTGATCAACAAGGTGACAAGACGTCAAAAATTAGCTCAAAAGGAGTGAAACTTGCACAAGCATCAAGGCAAGACAAAGCTCAGGCAAAACAAGGCTAGTGCGGCTGCACACCATTCTATGCGGTCCGCACAAGTGAGGTTCAGAGAGTATGTAACTCAGGCAATACGGCCTCTTGGGATTTAATGTGGTCCGCACTGAAGTCACTGCGACCGCACTCGATTTAGTATGGTCCACATAACCAAGAATCAGAGAGTTGCTATTTTTGGAGATTGAAGCCAATGCGGTCCGCACTCTATTTTATCCGGACCACACTCGAAGCCATCGCGGTCGCAGTCCATTTTTTGCGGTCCGCATTTCCCAAGTTCAGAGAGCAGTTTTGTTAAGCTCAACGCCCTAGTGCGGCCGCACACGATTTTGTGCGGTTCGCACTAACCCCTTAGGGACATTTTTTCCAGATATTTCAGCTTTGTATAAATAGTTTCTTTTCCATTTTTAGGTCAGGCAGATAGAATTTGTACTAGGATGCGCTCGTGACTTCCGCTTCCTTAGCTATTTCGGGAAATTTTATCTTTATTTCAACATTGTATCTTTTAATTTATCTTAGTAATTAATTAATATGAGTTGTTTTTCATCTATTTCTCTGTTTCTCTCTCTAATTATGAGAAGCTAGACCCATCAGCTAGGGTTGTGCCTCAACCCCAGTGTGGGTAATTGATGGATATTGTATTTTAGAGCTTGATTAACTATGGGTGTTTGATATTTGGGCTAATTACATGTTTAATTGCTAAATTAGTGGTTGCAAACACTAGTTTGTGTTTAGTTGACTTTTTCTCTTCTTGAGAAAGAGAGCCTAAGTCTCTAGAATTTGTCCGACAAGGAATTGGGGCGTACTCAAGAGAAATGGTAGCCCCAATTAAAGGGTTAAACCAAGAGATCATAATACCCCACTTTATCCTCTATTTCTTGTGCAAATTCGCATAACCAATTGGTCTTGAGAAAGTCAATTCGGGCAAAATCACTCAAACTACCGAGAGATATAGAGTGAATAGAATTGAGCAATAGTTATATCATACTCCCCAAATATGTCAATCTAGCTTTAGACTCAAGATTCTGTTAATTGACCACCTAGGCGAAAGTCACTACCCTAGTGCCTTTTGTTTAATACTAGCTTATAGTAGTTAAATCAAGCATTGTAGTTTATAGAATTAGAATCATAATTAAAAACAAAAAAATGAGTAGAAATGCAATTTGGAGAAAACACACACCTCCACTTTATATAGACACCCAACTCCAGTATCTAGCTCTCTGTGGAATTCGATCCTGACCCTAAATCGGGTAAAAGCTACTTCGACCTCTCCCGCTACTTAATAGTAGTGCAGGGTTGGCCGCAATCACATGCCACATTGATAAAATGGGATCCAAATTCAGTTTTATTAAACCATTATATCCGTATCGAATTTATGGAGCCATAGGAAAAAGAATCATCGAATTTGGACATCATATGAGGAAGTTATGCACATTTTCATGTCAGGAAAAATTGCTGGTTTCTAGTGTGGTCGCAAATGCGAACTTTTTCATCGCAATTGCGATGCCCAGTGTGCAAGTGCAAACTTTTCGTTACTAATGCGACTTCTTCCAGCCCTGTCTTGTTCGCAAATTGCGAGGGTTTGCAATTGCGAATCATAGGTCGCAAATGCGACATCAGAGGCATGTTAAGTGAGATTTTTGACGAGATTTTCACCCATTTTTCAATTTTCTCAAACCCTAAACCTCCATAGGTTATTTTCCAAGGAACCAAACTTCTCCAAATCATTGGGTAAGTGCCTCTAATTAATTTCCAACTATATTTTATGATTATATCTTAGATTTAACATCAAATTCATGAGAATCTAAAGGAAAATTGTGAAATCTTTCAAATATGTAAAATGATGATTTGGATGACCAAATAGTATCGGAATTAGATAATTTTTATATTGGTGAACCCGTAGCAGAATAGGTGTTCGGTTTTTGTAAATTTTGTCACGTTCCGAGGTGCGGCCCCAAGGAGTTGACTTTTTACAAATATTATAAGAATCATAATTTTGTCAATTGAAATTGTTTTCTGTTGCACTATTTGATGTATTCAAGTTGTTTTTGGCTAGATTGAGCTGAACGTTGATGAATTAGTAAAGGAAAAGCTAAATTGATTATTGAGTTTGCCGGATTGAGGTAAGTATCTTGCCTAACCGCGTGTGGGCGACTTCCCATTAAGTTTTGAGTCTTCTATGTTGATTGTAGTCCGTGTACGCAAGGTGACGAGTGCATGTTCGGGCTTATTTGTGAAAAGTTGGCTTCTTAGAGTTCTTAGGTACTTGTATTCACTGAGTATGAAGTCGTTCTTGATATGATCGAGCTTCCATTTACTAGTTTCACCTCTACATGCTTTAATTGGAATTAATTGCTTTATGATTCATTCTTACTGCCTATTTGACTCTTATTTTGCTTAATTGAAGATTTTTACCTCTTCTGTTGTCATGATATCTTTCATAACTGCTTGTCTTTATTGGAAACCACTATTATTTCTCCTGTAATTGTTTAGTCTTAATTGAGGTTATGATTATCTTCCCGCTGCTCATCCTTAACTGAAATTGTTGTATATTCTTTGTAAATTGCCCAAACTTAAACGAAGTTTAGGTATCCTACATTTAGTTGATATTTCCTTATTTGGAAATATTTAATTCGTGCTAGCTTCCTTGTTGTTGAACTACATATTGTGGGATCGTTGCTTCATATTATTTTCTCTCTTGTTGAGTTGTTCTTATTAGGCTTAGTATTCTCTATCGTGGTTATTCCTTGTGAGCTAGTTTTACCGTCTCCTTGTGATAAAAAGTTCTCGAGTTGATTCACTTGTTGTGTTTTTGTCCATATTTTCATTTTTGTTGTGGTACTTGTTGTGGTGGTGCATGAGGTTTCTGCCGTGCGGTTATTGATATTGTGATGCATGAGGTTTCTGCCGTGAGGTTATTGTTATGGGGTTGCACGAGATTTCTGTCGTGCTATTGCTACTATTGACATATTGTACATGCGGCATATATATATATATATATACACACACACACACACTTATATGTGGGTTGGGCATGCGGTGAGACAAGGTGGGAACATTATGATGAACGTGTGGCGAAACAAAGCGGACACTTATTATGTTATTATTTGCACACGTGGTGAGATAAGGTGGGCTATGTCAGGGATTGATTGTGATGATTTGTGATGGCATGGGGGCATTCTCGCTGTTTGATATTGTGCTGTGATATGCTTACCTGTATGAGTTTGATCTCGTGGAATTTGTGAGAAAATATCTTACGTGTCGTACGTTCTTTTCCTTATGCTTGTTAGCTGGTAGGAACTATGTTAAAGCACTTGCACAAGCATACACGTAGTTGAACACTCCCATTGGATATAAAGTTATCCTGATATTGCTGAGTATAGGTGTACAGCCTTGTCTACTTGTCATCCATGTGAGAGTAGCTTTAGTTAGTAAATGAGTTATCAGTGTGACCATGAGTTGTGATGGGGGCACATGATGCCAAGTGTTAGGGTTCAGGTATTTGGACCCGTGAGCTATAAGTTGTTCGAGGTTCGGTATTTCATGGAGTCTGTTGGCTAAGACTTGATGTGAACACTATTGTAGGTTATGAGTTATTGCTTACCTTTACTATATTTATGATTTAGGTTTTGGGTTTGTGATTTTTCCCTCTCTCTTTTGTGTCATTATTATGGTATTTCCGCTGTCACTTGCTGGTTTTCTTCCCTTACTGTGATCGTTGTATTGTTAGCCATAGTGTGTCATATTTATATGTATACATCATGTTTTGTTGTTCCTTTGCTTATATTTGTACAGTTTATTAGACCGGTAGGTGTCTTGACTATTCCTCATCACTACTCCACTGAGGTTAGTCTTGATACTTACTAGGCACCACTGTGGTGTGTTCATGCTACTCTTCCGCACATTTTTGTAATGCAAATCTAGGTGTCGATCGTTAGTAGCTGTGTAGACTATTGCTGAGGAGACTTAAGGTAAACCTGATGCTGCGTTCGCAGGCTTTGTAGTCACCTTCTTACTTTTATTCAACTGGTTTCACTCCTTTCCAAACAGTTTAAATAGAAGTGGTAGCTAACTCTGTAGAGCTTATGACTTGTACTACCGGGTTTTGGGAATATGCTCATTGTATAAAGGATTCATTCCAAAAAAATGTTAAGATATTATTTATTATTGTTGTTCGTCTATAAATATTAGAATTACCTAGTCCTTAAGACTAGGTACCGTCACGAAACCCAATGGAGGGGAAATTGGGTCGTGACAAGAAGCAACACTACGAGCACAAGAATGCGGAGGTAATTAACTAATGATAATTATAGGCGAGGAAGAAAATCAAAAATTCCATCGTGTATATGATGTAATAAGCTCGTAGATTTACAAGAGTTAGAGGGTCCTCCCTAAGTACTACAATGAGAGAATAGATGAGGAAATAAGGAAGAAGGCTTCAGTCTAAGCATAGTAACTTGAAGAAGAAATGGTCATGTAAAAACAGTCTCACTACAACACTGTATGCACTTCATAAGAAAGTGGAACATATCGTGGCTAATAAAGGGGACGAACAAAGAAATCAAAAGTGATATTTGAGGTCATATGAGTTACAGAAAATTCTAGTTTTCATGGGCAATAAGATAAGCCAAGTGGTCATGCAACAAGTGGAAGAAAGACCAGTAAAAGAAATTGTTTACTTTTAGCGACAACTGAGAAGACATGAAAGGAAATTCATGGTGCTAGTAAGTTAAAGGAAGGTTGCGACTAGTATAAATCGATATGTGTAGATCGAAAGCTAAAGTATGATATAGAGACAAAGTTTTAGATAGATAGGAGTAAGGATTAAAAAAGGAGTGAGAAAGTGACAATAATAAGTAAGGCCTCGAGATTAAGCCCATCAAAACAAGAGAGCTGATGGTTTTCATATGTTATAGAAAGCTCAGTATAGCACGAATGAACTCAGAGGATTCTAAGACTAGGAGCATTTAAAAGAGATGGAATATTTCCCTTGTAGTAGGATAAGGGTGTAATTGTGACAGATAAGAGGATGACGTTTAGGCATTTGATTGAGTAATGATATAAAGGAAAATGATTTCATGAATTGCACGGGATTAGAATACCCCCATAAGATGAATCACATTAGGATGCTATGAAATATGTTTATTGAAGTATAGTATCATCCCTAGGTTGATCAATAAAATCACTTGAGGTGTTCCCCGATGAGACGTGAGCCCTAGTGACAATGTATTACGTAAGAGGTTTTATGTTATCAATGCTATATTATAAATCAACATTAAGGTGAACAAACAATGGATGAATAAATACAAAGTATGAGATCATAATAGGCTGTCATTCTTAAGATGAACAGTAATGGAAGCATTAAAAAACATCGATTTATACATATAGGATAAAGATCGAGAGAGTAACCTAGAGTTAGGTAACAGACCTCGGTAATAATAAACTGAAGTAAGTATTATGGTATAGCAGGACCTACCTAGTTGTAGTAAATCCATAAATATAGATAATCTAGGCTATGAAACAAGATATATCAGTAGTCGTAAGTTCCACAAAGTACCGAGTGAAGAACTTCAGTACACCTATAGATGTCTAGACGGACAACTTGTCATAATAATGAATATGTTCACAAACTGAGGCCTAGTGATTGGCTAAAAGCTGGAGATAAAGGAGAGAAAATAGTATAGGCAGAAATACAATGACAGAGTTGTGTAGGCTGCATGACAAAAGGTAGCAACAGCTACAAGATCGGAAGAATTTTGACCACAGATCGTGGTGTGACAAAGAGGACTAAGGGGGGAATGCCCTAGCCTTCGAATTTATTCACAGAACAGTTGCCTAAAAAATAAGAAAAATATTAAAGTATTCGCAGGAGCTATAGGTTATAAGACTAATAAGCACACCAGTCAACATCGAGGACGAACGTTTCTAAAAGGGGGAAGGATGTTACATCCTGTACCTTTGTACATCGGATTTTTCGTAAGATAATTGACACAAGTTCAAGAACAAGATTATTTTTGAGCTTACAAGTATTTATGCTATTTATAACAAGTGATAAGTAAAGTCGTGAAGGTGAGAGGGTAAACGAGTTGAAGAAAATGAGGCTGGTCGAAGTTTGATATTTTGGGATAAAATACGGTCCAAGACCTAACACCCTATATTTATTGCTATATCACATGACCATGATAGTAAGGTATATGAAGTATTTTAGTATTAAAGTGAATTGAGATCAAGGAATTAATTATGTATATAATTATCTAAATGAGAAATTATAGTGGAAGACAAATTAAGTTGAATTGTTAAATAATTTGTGTAGTGGATAACATTCCACAGGTCACATGGAGGGAGCAACATTAGTGACTAAACTACACCGATAAGCGGTGGTGGCACTATTAAACTCAATGTCTCAAGACATAAGCTAAGGAGGACATGTGTTAATAGAAAAATATTAAAATTATGTCTCTTGTTTCATATGATTTGAGAATGAAACTGAAGAATATATCGATTCAATATGGTGTAGCAGCAAGGAACGTCAATTTGAGATGATTTTCAGAAACATGACCTCAAAATTTCTTGAAAGCAAATTATAATCTTTCTCAATGAATATATACAAGTTTTGCGCACCACCTCGATCTCGTTGCTCCATTTTGGTATGTTGGCTAATCAGGGCTTTCATCGATGTGCAGTAAGGGGTAATAACAATATTTCATGACAAATAAAGTAAGAACTTTTCTCTCCTTCGTATATTTAAATTCGTCGAGGTCATGGCTAAATTATCTGACGAGAATCATAGAATTACTAGCGAAAAATTGTATTTTGGCGTTGTTGTTGTATTTGATATTCGGTAATTTTCTAAATTTTATTGTGGCTGAAAAATGTTGGAGTAACTTGAGTATACAATTGGTGTAGTCATTGATATCTGTTGTGAAGGAAGGAAAAGATTAAAGAAGTGTGATTGATAATCGTAGCCGGTCTTTTCACTCGTTATATCATTGTTTGGGTTGTAAAACTTGTTATAGGAATTACTAGTTGTGTTGTTGTATTACCAAGGTTTGAGGGAATGGCAAAAATAGGGAAATACTATCCATTTCATTGTAGGATAGGTTATCTTCCGTTATGCGATTAAGAGAATATTTCATATGGTTCATGATAGTATTATTCTTGTTATCGTATAGATCGTGAAGCGGATTCAAGTTGACCTCTTGAGCTTTATGGCTAAGACCAGGTATGTTAAGGCTCTCCCTTTGGCATGATCCATATAATACAAACGAAATGAGCAAACGGGCAACTTTCACAAATTACACTATTCTTACAAGTATTAGGGTCTATGTTCTTGATTTCCCATGTGTCCTATTATTCTATCATCTTATCATGGGTCTCAAAAAATACATAAGTTGATACATTTTTTCATGATATTAATCAAAGGCTTAATGACCTTATGACATTCCAAATGATTTTATTGATTTGCTTCATTATGGATGCATTCATTTGTACATGTACATTGACCCATGACCAGATGGCGTTATATACACGTATATTAAATGTATATGGTTTATGGGAAAAGGTTATGGCGTTATATACGCACCACCACCTAATCAGTTGGTAAACGTTTATGATTTCACCCACAATGGCCGAGATGATACGATAAGATGCCCTCAGAGGCTTGATGATGTTATATATGGATATACCTATACATCATATGACATTTATACGCATATGCATGACATTATAAATATTAAATGATTCACAGAGCTATTCATACTTCCACGTTGAGTCTTTTGCTTCATGTTTATCTCATGTATTTTGTTTATAGATTTTTATTCCTTACATAATCGGTACAATTTTGTACTGATGTTCCTTTTGTCTGGGAACGCTACGTTTCATGCCCGCAAGTCTTGATAGACAGGGTGAGAGTCCTCATAGTAGGCTATCCGCTTAGCGAAAAGTATTGGTGCACTCCATTTGCTCTGTAGTTTCCTATTTGGTCAGTGTGAGTTGGACATGTATTGATTGGTATGGTGAGGCCCAGTCCCAATCTTTATGATGTTTATGTACTCTTAGAGGCTTGTAGACATATATCATGTATATGATATTGGTATGGCCTTGTCAGCATATGTTTTGAGTTTACAAATGATCGTGTCTTCTTTATAGGCCTCTATGTCACGTGTATAAGTTTCTATATCAGGTTGGGTAGTTCTATGTTTAGTATTTCCTCATGTTTTATTCTAGTTATCTCATGACAAGAAAGATACGTTACATTGGTACTCGATTGAGTAAGGAACCGGGTGCTCGTCGCGACCCATCGGTTTAGGTCATGACAATTAAGGGATTAATTTTATAAATAGTCACGTGTACAGTGCTAGTAGCTTAGCTTCTGTAATAAGCAGCTTTACTCTTCTTCAATACTAATTTATATTTCTTCCAGAACTCTCTTCTCCTTTCTCTTTGATATAGTCTGAGCTTCAACATTCTTCATTTCAATGGTGGAATTTAACAATGAGGTTTTCGTATGTGGAATTTACATATGTTAGCCAAATATATATATATATATCTATATATATATATATAGATATAGAGTTTGTTGGCTATTATTTTTAGGAGCGAGTATGTTATTTAGTTTTTCCACGTTTAACCAGCAGATCTATTACAAATCGGCCCAAATGAGCCCATAGAAAGGGATAGACTAGCTAGCTTTCAAAGAAATTTATTTTTTGTTTCCCACCTAATGTGTGCTACTCATGTTGGTGTCTAATTAATTTGAGATTGCATAAGGCTCGTTAAAGGGACACTTACTCTCTATAAGATTTTTTACATTCAAGGCTCGAACGTAAGACCTCTGATTAAGGATGGATAAATCTTATCTATCCCACCACAACCTCTGATGGTAAAGCTGTTAGTATCTATATTCGAAAATTTAATTTATGCAAAAATAAAATGAAACCAGAAACCAAAGACAGAAATAGAATGACATGAATAAAGTTCCGACCCTGATAGAAAACTGTATTTCCTTAAGCAATTTAATCACCTCATTATTGCCCAAGGTTGTTGGATTAATTCCTCCTAGAATAGAACAGAACAACTATTCTGTAATACCAGCAATAGATATTACAGAACTTCATCGAACTCAACAAATGATAATAAACCATACCGATGCTTGAATTTTTTTTTCTTTCGGAAAACAAATGCATAAATACAGAAGAGAGGGGAGAGTATGCAAGTTTCAGTGGTTATAAAATGAGATCAAACCTTTGAATTTATTACCAAACACTCTGGGTTGAATAGGTGCGAAAGTACATGTTCACATGAGGTATTGTTTCGGCAGAAAAACTCTTCTATTTGATCGCGAATTCAAAAATGACCGATAGTCATTAGAAAATTATTCGTGAAATAAAATTCGCGTGAAACTATCAGCAAAAAAAAATTACGAAAAATGGAAAATAAATTTGGTCCAAGGAATTATCAATCATATCAAGTTACCAAATCTGATACCGAAGTCAAAGCCGAGCGAGTGATGATGACGACGGCGTGAAGCACCACTTCTTCTTAACTCTTTAAGAGCTAGAAGTTGTGATTATCTATAAAAGCACAAAAAAATTCTTTTCTTCTTTCGATGAGGGACAATGTGCATTAGTAAGGAAACTATTTTAAACTTTCGTTTCCCTCCTAATCTTTTCCTCCATTTCCCATTCACAACTCTTATCTAATTAGATAAAAGAGCCAACAATCCCCCAGATGAATGGGAAATGGCTATTTGAAAATATGTATGTATGAAAAACTGTGTGATTTACAAACAATGATTAATTGAATCTGGATAAGTAGGTTTTCCTTTGAACTTTCCATAGTGAACTTATGTCGGATATACTCAATCAATCGGTAGATTTGATACCTTTGAACTGTCAAACTTTGGTGTATACCTAGACAGCCATAATTCACACAGTAAATCATTTAACCGCCTTTGGTTCTAATTGTTGTCTTTGTTTCAGCCATGAACACTACTTGGTTCATAAGTTCGAAGAGAACTGACCTTACAGAATTGTCCTTAAAGCAGCTTACACTTCACAATTATATAGGTTAATCATAAACGTGTTATCCCATAGATACACTATTTGATATACTCCGTATCAGACTTAGAAACCATTAAAAGGACTTAACGCTTTACCCTTGGTACTAAACATTATCTCTTCACGAGAATAGACCAAAATTTTATTTGACAATGTTGAACCGTCACTAATGACTTTGTTTGATCTACTTGAACCTAGATCTTCGGGTCTCCAGTATTCTAGGTATATTTACCGCCACAGTGACTTGTCCTCAGCTATAGTCCCATTCCCTTTGATGATTTATCAGCCGCGTATCTATTTAGTCATTTTGTAAGTGGATCCGACACATTATCTTTTGACTTTACTTAGTCAATTTTGATAATTCCACTAGCGAATATTTGTCTAACAGTATTATATTTTCATCGTATGTGATGAGATTTTTCGTTATACATAACGCTTCCAGCCCTTCTTATTGTGATGGATCCACTAGTTTGGACCAAAACGAAATATCTTCCAGGAAATTCTAGAGCCATTCAGCTTTTTTTCCAGCCTTATCTAAAGCTATAAACTCAGACTCCATTGTAGAGCGAGCAATGCATGTTTGTTTGGATGATTTCCAAGAAACGGTTCCTCCACCAATTGTAAAAATATATCCACTTGTGGACATTGTTTCTGATGACCCAGTGATCTAACTTGCATAACTAAATACTTCAATTACCATAGGATACTTACTATAATGCAAAGCTTAATCTTGGGTATGCCTTAGATACTGCAAAACTCGTTTCATTGCCATCTAATGAGTTTGGTCAGGATTACTTGTGTAACGACTCAGTTTACTTACTGCACAAGCTATATTAGGACGAGTACAATTCATGTTGTACAAACTTCTCAACACATGAGCATAATCCTTTTGAGATGTGTTTGGACCTGGATTAATTGTAAGAGCCATATTTACATCAATCAGGGTCTTTGCGAGTTTGAAATCTAGGTACTTGAATTTTTTAAGTATCATTTTAACGTAATGAGATTGACACAATGCCAGTCCTTGAGGAGCCATGTGAATTTTAATTCCTAGAATTAATTCAGCAAATCCTAAGTCGTTCATATCAAACTTGCTAGCAAGCATATACTTAGTAGAATTTATATCTGCAATATCTTTGCTCATTATTAACATGTCATCAACGTATAAGCATTCAATGACTATATTATTTGGAGTGTTTTTAATGTAAACACATTTATCATACTCATAAATCAGAAATCCATTTGTCAATATTGTTTGGTCAACTTTCGCATGTCGTTGTTTGGGTACCTGTTTCAATCCCAAAAGTGACTTATCAAGTCGGCACACCTTATTTTATTTTTGGGGAACCATGAACCCTTCAAGTTGTTCCATATAGATTTCTTCCTCCAAGTCTTCATTTAAGAAGGTTGTCTTCATATCCGTCTGACTGATTTCAAGACCATACACGACGGCTAATGCTATTAATATCGGAATAGATGTAATCCTCATTACCGGTGAGTATGTATCAAATATTCAAGACATTCTCATTGTCTAAACCCTTTAGCAACTAACCTTGCCTTATATTTGTTAATAGTACCATCAGCTTTCATTTTGGTTTTGAAAATTATAACGACCCGGCCAGTCATTTCATGAATTACAACCCCGTTTCCCCATTTTTGCTCTCTTGTATGTTGTTCAGTTGTATTTGATCATATCGTATTGGTTGCATTGTGTTCGTAGTGATTTTAGAATGGAATGAGACACTTAGTCTCTTATTTGGAAGCTAAGGATGGAAAAGTTAACCGGATATTGACTTATGAGTATAAGGTCTTGTAAGCAAATTCTGATAGTTCGGACACCTTTGTTAGGTGATTTTGGACTTGAGAGCGTTTTCGGAATGTAATTTGGAGGTCCGTGGTAGATTTAAGCTTAAATTGGCAAAAAAGGAAATTTGACATTTTCCGGTTGGCAATGGAAATCTTGATATCGGGGTAAGAATGGAAATTTAAATATTGGAGTAGGTCCGTTGTTTCATTTTTTACATGTGTGTAAAATTTCAGGTCATTCGGATGAGGTTTGATAGGCTTTTTCATCGTTTGCGGAATTTAGAAGTCTTGGAAACCTTAGGCTTGAATTCGAGGATGATTTGGTATTTTGATATTGTTTTGAGTGTTCTGAAGATTCTTATAAGTTTGAATGATGATATTTGACTTGTTGGTATTTTTGGTTGGGGTCCCGAGGGCCTCGGGATGAATTCGAAAGGTTGTCGGAAAGATTGGACTTGAATTTGATCAGCTGAAGCTGTTGAGTCTGTCATAATCACACATGTGGATAGTGAACCGCAGGTGTGTGGCCGCAGGTGCACGAGCAAGGCCACATATGTGGAAGATTGGAAGCTAAGGTAAGGCCACATGTGCGCACTAAGGACCGTACATGCGGGACCGCAGAAATGGATGAATGACCGCATAAGCAAAAATTTGAGGTTTAAGTGGAAACCGCACCTGCGATGGATTTTCTGCAGGTGTGGCATCGCAGAAGTGACTTGGAGACTGCATGTGCGGAAATCATTGGGTAGAAACTATATAAGTCTCTCTTTGCTTTTTGGTCGAGTTGGAGCTTGCTGGATTGCGATTTCAAGGAGGAATTTAATTGCTTTTAGTGAGGTAAGCTACTTGGACCTTGTATCTTATGTTTGTGGCAATTATTTCATTGTTTAGTCATGATTTTAATGGGAAAATTAGGGAAGAAATTGGGATATTAGGGCTTTAAATTGGAGAGTTTAATTGGGCATTTGAGCGGCCATTTGCAGTCCGAGTTTAATGATCGTGGTATGTATAGACTCATGGGCGGATAAGGATTCTAGCGATGTAATTTTTATCAGATTCTGAGACGTAGGCCCCGGGGTCGGGTTTGGCCAATTTTTGTAATTTTGATCTAATTTGATAAATCTTGCGTGGGCTTTGTTCCTTTGGTATGTATTGATGTTATGATTCTGATTTTGGATAGATTCGGGGCGATTTGAGACTGAGTCGAGAGGTAAGGGTATTGCGGAGAAGATTTTCGTCTCGTTCAAGGTAAGTAACTGTTGTAAATCTAGATCTGAGGGTATCAAACCTCAAAATTTCGTACTATTTTTATAAATGAGATGACGCACATGTTAGGTGACGGGCATGTGGGTGTGCCGCATAGGGATTGTGACTTGGTCCATCCCGTGGATACTGTAGAGTTGCATATTTTGATAGACCCTATATGATATCTATGTATTTAGAAATGATTTTGTTAACTTGGGCTAAATTCCATGCTTAAGGCCTTGTGTCGTACTGTTGGACCCTCAGAGGCATTTTACTGTTATGTTCAAATTGTAAAGGTTTATACCTGTTTATTGTTAAATCTTGTCCCTCACTCTATTTTAATATTTATGAAAGTGTCTTGGGCTGAGTTCCCTGAGTTTGCACTGAGATGTCCGAGTGGCTTGTGAGGTTGATAAGTGAGGTCGAGGACGGGATTGAAATGATAGTTATAGATCGGGTTGCACGCCACAACATTATATATATGTATATATGGATTGGGCTACATGCTGCAGTGATATATTGGATCGGGCTGCATGCCTCAACGATATAGTGCTTAGGCTGTAGGAGCCCCCCGGAGTCTGCACATCCCTAATGAGCATAGCCGACTATATATTTATGGGCGGGAAGCATGCCGAAGTGGTTGTTATGATATATCTATTGAGCGTGAGTGCTAAGTGATGATAGTTGATTCATGAATGACTGAGAGGCATGACCGAAGGGCTATATATATAAGTGACACGTTTCTCGAGGGGCTGGTTTTCATGGAAAATTATTGTTTTCACTCTTCTTATTACTGAGCCTTTATTGACAAATGTTGGACAAATATTTTAACTACTTTTCATTGAAACTGGAGTTTTACTGGATGTTCAGAACTTATCCACTTATTTGATCTTGTTATTTCCTATGAGATTTTTATGATATGATATTTCTATTAATTTAAAATCCTCATCACTGCACTCAGCCTTTATTTATAATTGTTACTTACTGAGTAGGCGTACTCACGTTACTCCCTACACCTTGTGTGCAGATCTAGGTGCTAGGGAATTTGAGTGAGAGTTGTCTCTTGCCTTCAGAGCATTTTCGAAGATTGCGAGGTAGTTGCATGGTTTCCGCATTACTCCTTCCTATCATCTAGTATATTTTATTTGTCAGACTCATTTTGTATTGAGTAGACATTGTCAGATTGTATTTTAGTACCTGATGACTAGTGACACGGGGATCGGGCGGTTTTTGTTGTTTTTGCTTATTTGTTTCGGCTTCTTCTTTATATATTAAAGCTAAAGATTATGTTCATTTTTTATTATAAATGAATTATTAAAAGACTTTTATGTTATATGCGTTGAATTGACTGTCCTAGTACTGCGATAAGCGCCATCGCGATTGGAGTGGTTTGGGGTCGTGACAAGTTTATATCAGAGTCTAGGTTACATAGGTCTCACGGGTCATGAGCCGATTTAGTAGAGTCTCGTGTATTGATATGGAGACGTCTGTACTTATCCTCGGGAGGCTGCAGAACCTTTAGAAGTAGCATCACGGTCTTGAAATTTTTGTCGTGTGCGGCTTTTGATTCTAGTACTAAACTTGTGTTATTCTATTCTCTTACAAATGGTGAAGACACGTGCTGCTAGTCAAGACGGACGACCACCAGCTGAGGATACTAGAGGTCGAGGTCGCGGTTGAGGTCATGGTAGGGGACCTGTACAATAGATGGGGCAGCACCTGCAGGTCCACCAACCACCCTAGTTCTTGATCAGATTCCATTGGGGGATGCACCAGCAGGACTAGCTCAGGCACTTGCCATGCCTATTGTTATTCAGGGTCTCCAAGAGACCTTGGCTCAGATCTTGACCATGTGCACTAGTCTTGTTCAAGAGGTCGCGGTTTCTACTACAACAGCTACTTTTCAGGCCGGGGGAGGCACTTAGACTCCCGCCACTCGTACACCCTAGCAGGTTATTCAGGGATTACAGACACCAGAGGCACCACCAGCCCAGGCGGTTGTGCCCGTTCAGGCTTTTCTAGTTCCAGTTATGCCTGAGGACGAGCAGCATCGACTAGAGAGGTTTGGTAGGCTTTAGCCTCCGACTTTCAGTGGGGCAGAGGGTTGAGGATGTCCAGGGTTTTTTAGATAAGTGTCAGAGGATTCTTCGTACAACAGGCATTCTGGAGACTAGTGGGGTCGCATTTACTACTTTTCAGTTTTCTGAGGCTGCCTTCACTTGGTGGGAGGCTTATGAGAGGCGTAGGCCTGTCGGTGTAGCGCCCCTTACCTGGCAACAGTTCTCCGCTCTCTTTTGGAGAAGTATATGCCACAGTCTTGCCAGGAGGAGTTGCACAGGCAGTTTGAGCCGTTACGTCACGATGATATGACTGTGACCCAGTATGAGATGAGGTTCTCGAAGTTAGCTCGTTGTGTTGTTTGGTTGGTTCCTACGGATAGCTAGAGGATTAGAAGTGTTATGCCCCGTAATATTACGTCAATGATGTTAATCCTTGAAGAATTACACTACGATGATGTTGCGCTTCGCAGTATTAAATTACGATGATGTTGCACCTTGTAGTATTGTACGTTGAATTTGTCGTAAGGTAATGCATCAGTCCAAGGAAAAGATTATTTGGAGATTATAAGGATTATGCTATTTCAAACAAGTGATGAGTAAATTCGTGAAGGTGAGATGGGAAGCAAGTCCAACAAAATAAATTTTCGTCCACGTTTGGCATCTTGGGATAAAATACAGGTCGAGCGTTAATACCCGATATTTGCGGACCAATGCATGCAAGGTACCACATGGCCATGATAGTAAGGTGTATAAGGTATGTTAAGAGTGAGTAGTATTTTAAGTAAGTGACGATAATTCTCAATTAGGTGAGTAATTGACTAATTATTGGTTAGTGGGAGATTAATAAATTATTAATTAGTTAAAAAAAAATTGGATACGTTTGACGATCCTTACCTTTAACGTGGCATCAAGCCAATTCCAAACCAAATGACTAAGTCATTTTGGTAAGGTGGAAAAATACTACAAAACACTTCTTTCTTATATATATCTTGAATACAAGACCTTGTAAACAAAATTCCTACAATTCCTTATGATCTGAAGTGAGTTCTCATAAGTTTCAAACAAAGTTCATTCTCAAAAACGCTACTATCTTAGCAAATCTCGTAAGTTTCAACAAAAAATTCTTGCCACCAATTCCAACAGAAAAATCTAACGAGAATTATTAGACTCTTAACAACATACAAATTTTTGTAGTTCTAAAGGAGTGCGATGCAACCTTTTCCAAGAATATCATACGGATTTTTTCTTACTTCAGGTATATTAAGGTCATCCCTTCTTTCTTTTTGGCATGATCCAAATTATACAAAAGAAACGAGCGGACACACGGTTTTCATAAATTACTCTATTTATTTTAATACTAGGTGTATATATATTCTTGATTTCCCATCTGAATTATTATTATCTTCTATTCATGGGTCTCAAAAAAATACGTATTTGATAAAGTTTATCTGAAAGGCATATTGAGTTTTATGGAATTCCGAAAAAATCCTACTAACGTATTTCTTATGCATTTCATGTATTTATACATATACATTGACCCATGACTCAGAAGGCATATATATATATATATATATATATATATATATATATATATATATATATATATATATATATATATATATATATGTGTGTGTGTGTGGGGGGGGGGATATGGGAAAAGGTTATGACGTTATATACGGACCACCACCTGATCAACTGGTATATGTTGATGATTTTGCCCACAATGGTCGAGATGATACAATGGGATGTCCTTAGAGGCTTGATGATGTTATGAACACATGGACCTATGCACAACATGATAATCATTCGCATATGCATGACACTATAATTATTTCATGATTTACAGAATTATCCAAATATACAGGTTGCGTCATTTACTATATATTTCTTCCACGTCTGTTATGAACTTATTCATGTGCCTTATATACTTGGTACAATTTTTGTACTGACGTCCCTTTTGCCTGGGGATGCTGCGCTTCATGCCCGCAGGTCCCGATAGATAGGTCGAGAGCCCTCCAAGTACTCTATCAGCTTAACGAAAGATGTTGGTGTGCTACATTTACTTCGAAGTTGCTTGTTTGGTTAGTATAATTTAGACATGTATTTTTTGTTATGGCGGGACTCTGTCCCGACCTTTATGATATTTATGTACTCTTAGAGGCTTGTAGGCATATATCGTGCACGTGAATGATTGTACGACCTTGTCGGCCTATATTTTGAGTTTATAATTAATCATGTTGGCCTATTAGGCCCGTATGTCACGTGTATATGATAATGTAATAAGAAAGAAACTTTACGTTGGTACTCGGTTGAGTAAGGTACCGAGTGCACGTCGTGGCCCATCGATTTGGGTCATGACAAAAGTGGTATAAGAGCAGTTTTGTCCTAGGGAGTGTACAAGCCGTATCTAGTAGAGTCTTGTTTATGGGTGTGTTGTGCACCACACTTATAAGCAGGAGACTACAGGGTATTTAGGACTGTCACTCTTTCTTCTTATACTAGATCGTGTGGTAAGGCTCACTTATAAGAATTCAAATCCCAAACTTCTATTCATAATAAGACGATGCCTACACTCAAAAAGACGATAGATAAGAGATATAGCTTTGGAAGTGTTGAGTTAGAGGAACTCAATTTTGCATCTTGCTTATGATTAGTAAATGTGAGGTCTTCAACAGATCATGCGTGTACTAAAAGGTGTAAGGTTCTTGGTAAGGAGCTTTTAGGAAAGGATACTTATTCACTATTACAGTAAAAGGAATCGGAAGTTAGACACAAGTTTTAGCAAGCAAAAGAAGCAAGGTGAAGAAGAGTATGAGGTACCCAGTTAATAAAGATTATCAGTATTTACCATTCAAGAAGGAAGACATAAGAATTTTGAGTTACCTTCAACAGTAACAGATGTACGTACAATAGGCCACACCTATCTCAGTCATGCCCTTTGGGAGTTAACGGATATGGTTTAATTAAAGAACGGGATAGCAGGAGCGTGCTGGGGTTAGAGTAACCCAAGATAATGGTGGGATTGCTTGCGTTAGTTGACATTCGTCAAGGATATTGGAAATGTACTAACAAAATCTCCGTGTGAGACACCCAGATGATGCACTCTAAAAAAATATAACTAGATATGAGTACCATAAAGATAGGCACTGGAAGCCTTGAAAGGATAAATGTTACCTTAGTATGGCTCCTGTCCCTAGTAAAGAAAGAATATTAGGCAACCTGAAGAGTCAGTAGACGGAGGAAGGGGAGCTAAAAATAAAGGAATGTCCCGTGGAAATCTTCAAAATAAAGTGTTAGACACAAATGTTAGCATGGCACATAAGTCCTCCATTTCATCTTTCTTTTCGACCATGTTTTCTTGACTCTTCTTCATGTCCTTCTTCGGTGCATGAGAGTCCATAGCCTTAGGTCCAACCTTTCCACAGTTGTGGCAATTACCTTTGAACCTCTTTCTCGGGTAATTCTTTAGACCAGACGGTTTCTTTCTCTTTCTGTTGCTTGTGGATACTCCCTCAACAATATTTGCTCCCATTATTTTTGAGTTACCACGTGACTTCTTCTTGGCAGCCTTGTTGTCTTCTTCAATCCGTAGACGAATAATAAGGTATTCAAGTGTCATCTTCTTACGTTTAAGTTTTAAGTAATTCTTAAATTCCCTCCACAACGGAGTCAGCTTTTGAATAAATGCCAAAACTTGAAAGCGCTTCATTTATGACCATGCCTTCAATAATAAATTTATAATTAGTAAAATAATCAATATCTTGAATAAAAATATTGACTTGGTTTATACCATCAGCAAGGAGATCATGAACAATAACTTGTAATTCTTGGACTTACGTTATGACAGATTTGCCGCCAACCATTTTGATATCTATAAATTTGGCGGCCACAAACTTCTTAAGTCCAGCATCTTCAGTCTTGTACTTCTTTTCAAGAGCATTTTACAATTCTCTTGATGTTTTCATGAAGCAATAAACATTGTACAAGCTGTCTTCCAAGCAAACTTAGTGTGGTCAGGTAGAAGAATATTTTGTGTTGTCAATGCTTAAAGTCCAAGCCGGAAAATTTTTCGGGTTTTTCTTCCAGTGCCATCGCCGGTGCAGGAGTTGCGCGACTTGAAGATGCAGTAGCCATTGCAGCAGTAGTAACAACAGAACCATTGTGTTGTTCCGTACTTTTTGTCATTTTTCTATAAAAAAAATTGACAAAACAAGAAAATAGTAAGTCGGTAAAGTTTTTATATCCACAAACTGAATACAAAAAACTGAGTAGAAAATCACGAGATTTTAATCTCAGATTGAGTAGAAAGTCAAAAAGACTTTAATCTCAGACTGGAGTATAAAATTTGAAGATTTTAATCTACAAATCAAGAGTAGAAAATCGATAGAATTTTAATCTCCCAAAGCAGAAAATAAGATTAACACATAATATATATATATATATAAAAAATTCTTAAGCTTGTTAGTATATGTATTAAAAAATATGTACTTCTGCAAAATAAAACGACACTAAAAAATCAAAGACAGAAATAGAATAAAATGAATAACGTTCTGAGCCTAACAGAAAACTGTGATTCTTAAAGAATTTAATCCCCTCACTGTTGCCTAAGGTTGTTGAATTAGTTACTCCCAGGATAGAACGGAATAACTATTATGTAATACCGACAATAAAAATTGCAGAACTTTTTCGAACTCAACAAATGGCAATGCAAAAATGCAGAAGGGGGAGGGGAGAGCATTCAAATTTCGGTGGTCAGAAAAGTGAGACCAAACTTTTGAATTTATAGCCAAACAGTCTTGGTTGAATAGGTGCGAAAGTACCTGTTCAAATGAGGTACTATTTCGGCAGAAAAATTTCTGTTTCATTGCGAATTCCAAAATGACCGTTAGTCGTTACGAAATTATCCATAAAATAAAATTTGCGGGAAACTATCAGGAAAAATAAATAAATAACGTAAAACAGAAACTAAATTTGGTCCAAAAAATTATCCAAAGTCGAGTCGAGCGAGTGACGACGACAACGACGGCGCGAGACACCACTTCTTCTTAACTCTTTAAGAGCTAGAAGATGTGCTTCTCTATATAAGCACAAACATTTTCTTTCCTTCTTCTGATGAGGGACAAAGTGCATTAGTAAGAAAACTATTTCAAACTTTTCGTTTCCTCCTAATCCTTTCCCTCCATTTTCCATTCACATCTCTTATATAATTAGATAAGAAAAACCCAACAAACCCCACATGAATGGGAATGACTAACTGAAAATATGCATGCATGAAAAACTATGTGATTTACATAAAGATTAATTACATCTGGATAAATAGGTTTCCCTTTGAACATTCCACGGTGATACTCCATTTGACATACTAGAATTTTCCCTTAGAATGGTGTTTAAAAGCGACCCTTGAATTTAGCCCATGAGGAGGTCATATATACTAGGAGATTCTATATCATATTTCTAACATTGTAAAATGATACTCCATTTCATATACTAGAAGTTGCCCCAGTAATATTCCGGATAATACAAATCCCATTAAGAAACTGTTAATGTCGGGAAAAATAATTAAGAAACTGTGATGATTATGTTAATAAATGATATATTATAGTATACATTCTTTTAGAGCCACATCTTTTTTATTTAAATTCTTGTGAAAATCTAGTAGCAAGAGAAAGAAGAAAAAGACAAAGAGAATGAACTATAACTGATGGTGCTTCATACTATCCATACATTTTATGAAAGATGAAAGTATTAGTTTATTGTTTGAATAATTTATAGAATAATAAATTGTTCCTTCCATTAGCAAGGGGGCAAGTTTTGATCTTTTCTTATTCTTAGGCGAGATAAATAGATAATTGGTATAGTACTAAGGTTCAACGACCTTATTAAAATTCTATATATTATTAAAAGGAGAGGATAAAGCCATTTCCTTAAGTCAAGTGGCAACATAAAAAAAAGTCACATGTCATAATTAGTTACTAATTAATTTTTTAGTTAATAATTAGTTATTAGTTATTATATTTAAATTTAAAAATCTATAAAAATGAAAATAAAAAAATAATATATATATATATATATATATATATATATATATTAATTGGTTACTTTATTTTATATAATAAATGTCGATATCTCATAATTAGTTATAATTAAAAAATGAAAATATAAATATATAAAAAATAACTACACATTCAAATTGGGTGAGAGTAGTTTCAAGTTGGAGTGTTAAATTTATTTTTTAAAATAAAAATAACAAAAATAAATTAACTATAATAAAAAACAAAAAAAAAGAAGAAAAACTACCCATTCAAATCAATGAGTAACTTCAAGTTGGAGTTTTAAAATTAAAAAATAAAATCTATCTATATATTATTAAAAGGAGAGGATAAAATCATCTCCTTAAGCCAAGTGCAGCATAAAAAAGCTACATGACATAATAAGTTATTAATTAATAATTAGTTATTAGTAATTATATTTGAATTTAAATAACTATAAAAATGAAAATAATAAAAAACTATTATATATATATATATATATATATATATATATATATATATATATATATATATATATATATATATATATATATATATATATATATATATATATATATATATATATATATATATATTAATTGGTTACTTTATTTTAAATAATACATATAGATATCTCATAATTAGTTATAATAAAAAAATAAAAAATATAAATATGTAAAAAATAACTACACATTCAAATTGGGTGGGAGTAGTTTCAAGTTGGAGTGTTAAAATTTTAATTAACAAATATAGATATCTCATAGTTAGTTATAATAAAAACATCAAAAATATAAATATATAAAAAATAACTACACATTCAAATTGGGTGGGAATAGTTTCAAGTAGGAGTGTTAAATTATTTTAAAATAAAAAATAAAAAATAAAAAATAAAAGAAAAATAAAATTAACTATAATAAAAATCGAAAAAAGAAAAAGAAAAACTACACATTCAAGTCGGTGAGTAGTTTCAAGTTGGAGTTTTAAAATAAAAAAAAATAAAAAATAAAAATTACCATTTCAAATTGGGGAGTAGTTTTAAGTTGGAGTTTATAATTATTTTAAAATTAAAAAAACAAAAATAAAGCAATAAAAAAATTTTGATTCAAATTATTGGAGTAGTTTCTTTCTAATATTCTATATATCTTCTATATACTATTAAAAGGAGAGAATAAAGCCCTCTCCTTATGCCAAGTGGTAGCCTAGAAAAAAACCTCATGGAATAATTAGTTAATAACAAAGAAATTATTTATTGAAAATTAACAAAGAACTTAACTACCTAAATTAACTACTAACACATGGGAGAGAGTTGATTTAGGTTAGTTAATTTCTTTATTTTATTTTTTAAAATTATTTTATTTTTTATTTTTTGAAATAAAAAGTATATCTATTCATTAAAATTCAAACAATATTATTGAGAAAAATAATATATAATTTAAAATAAAAAATAAATATTTTCTAAAATAATAAGATGTATATATTCTATTATATTACAAAAAATACTCTGTAGCAAACAAAAATATTAAACAAGTAATATGCTAATAATCTATCTATATATTATTAAAAGCCAAATAAAAAGGCACCACATTAATACAAGTGGTAGCCTAGATAAAAGCCACATGATATAATTAGTTAGTAACAAAAAAATTATTTATTGAAAATTAACAAAGAAATTAACTACTCAAATATCGGTGAGGGTTGAGTATATCGTATTGACAAATAAAATGACAATTAAAATTTATTGAAGCAATACAGTTGTCACGACCCCAATCCCGGTCGTGATGGCGCCCAACACAATTGCAAGGCAAGCCCGTCCAATTACACTCTCAACCCGAGCATGAAGCTCAAAAAACCAGTTATTTAAATATCATTAGCAACAATGAAACTAAAAGATTAAGCTGAATATCACGATAACACGGAATATACTCCCAAAGACCTGGGGTCATGAGTCTAGAGCTTCTAACAATACAGTGTGAGAAGCCTCCAAATAATACAATGTCTCAAAACTGCGGAAAGATAATAAAAGAGATAGGAGAGGAGTGGGGTCCTGCGGACGTCAGGCAGCTACCTCGACAACTCCGGATAAACTCTGAAATCGGCAAAAGCTCAACTAAACTCCCGAGGTACCTAGATCTGCACACATGGTGCAGGGAGTAAAGTGAGTACTTCCAACACAGTGGTAATAGACATATATAATGACTGAAAGTAAGAAATTTCGAAATACCACAATGCAAAGCTGAAATTAACCACTTAGCACATTAAACGATGAAACAACCATACTCAACGACAGATAGACAAATAGATATCTATGCATGAATGCAATGCAATGCACATGACCGCTGCGGCGTATAGCCCGATCCATTTGGGTACCCGCGCTCACTGTGGGGGTTCAGACTCCGGAGGGGCTCCTACAGCCCAAGCGCAATGACATAGTAGCATTCGCTGCGGCGTGCAGCCCGGTCCACAATCAGTCCAATTATATATATATGCATGCAAGCCACACAGGCACAATCAAGTTTATCATTTTCAGTTCCATTTAATAGGTATTATAGTTTAAGTGATTAAAACCTTAGAAGATTGCTAATCATCTCTAGACAGTATTTATCTCAGGACTGATATCATGGAAACATGCTCAATTTCATGGCAACAGTGATAATAATCCCTAAGGGATCCAAATAGTTGGCACGCAGCCCAAATATGTTCATAACAATCCAAGTAGGATGTTTACCAGCCAATTTCTAGTCAATAACACAGTATAGACATCACTCGGAC
>MU681219.1:201303-340154 GCA_026770625.1 Nicotiana glauca
CGCTGAAATTTCACAGTCCATCTAGGCCATAAACCGTAGAACCACATTGCATTTTCCGAATTCATACTCAAAATCAGAACCTCTTATTAGCTAAAGTCTTATTCTATCACTTTCATACACTGCCAACGATAAATAACACACGCGATAAACCATAATCGTTCCTCAGGTCACCCATACATGAAGCCACTTCCTTGTTGTCTAATACCACAACAGATTTCCGGGCCAAACCTCGATATGGACCTTCTAATCAGCTGAAATCACATCTGTTTGCATTTATTAATGACTCCAACGATCACCTAGATTCAACGCACCACTCTGGTGTATGACATCTCATCACATGACTAATCCACAACTTGCATAATCCGCGCACCAATGATGGGCGGTCTGAACATACTCAAATCATGACAAATAACTCAAACAAAAGAGCTATAACTCAAATTCCTCAGTACCATCACAACACAAGGCTGGGACCCCATCCCACATCATAGAAATAGAATACCTGAACCTACCCCGAATGGTCTAATCTCCACGCAGCCTCGCTACAATGCGCGATCTTATCCAAACACTGTTACACATGAAGTACCTCAAGTCGCTATGCTCAAAATAGACAGCCACGCACAGATTGGTGTCTGAAACCAAGAAATCCATCACACACATGGTGAAGCAAGTAATATACACCCTTCAATCCTGAAAGGACACAAACGATGCGCCATTCGCCGAGCAACACTCAATACAGACTTTCTTCAGAAACCAGAAAGCAAGACATACCAAGTAACATATGGAAAGCTATTCTCAACATCACACTGTTGCGGAGTGCAATCTGATCTAGATAACATACCCATGGCGGAATGCCACCAGATCCATACATATATCTCACACAGGGAGATGCACATCGAGCCAAACTTGCTCATTGCAACAAAATACTGAGTGCCTAAAGATATCTACATATAGCGTTATAAGCTACAAAACTCAAGCACAATCCGAAAATCATAACGCCTCACAACACCGAAAAAGCATCTCATAGATCTCCCCAGATCACTAACAAGCTCAATAACGAGAGGTTAGATCTATCCCTCAACAATATATATCAGGGCCAACCAAGCCATCCCAATCTGAATGCGTAGCCACATCGGCCTGCCAACGAACTCAATGCCAAAAAGCCTTAAGCTGCTTCTTCCACTTTTTATAACTCTTGCTGGAGCCGTACGATACGATGCCCGGCACCAAATCAATACTGAAATCCACAATCTCGCCCGGCGACATGCCCTACCATAAGGAAAGCATCCGAAAAAGTCCCTCGATACCGGAACTGAATCAATGGTAGAAACCTCTATGCTGACATCCGTCACAAATGCTCAATTAAGGAAAGCAATCCTTCCCAGCCGTCCGCTGATCTTTGGAATACCAACCACTCTGCTATAACATAATCCGATGCACCTCGCCACACAACCGATGGCATCTTCCGACATAGCCCATAGCACAATAGTATAGAACAACCCACATTGCGACAACTAGTCTACAGCTCAACATCATATACAAAATCTAACATACCAACAAAGAAGGACCCGCTCGGGTCTCCAATCCCAATAGCCGCTAATGGTACCAATACTCACTATCCACAACCACTACATAGCCTGAACATGAGAACTCCCAGTTATACTTCGAAGATATTCTAAAATTCTCCTGTGCCATCAAACACACTCAGATATCAACAGTCGACCTATCAAGGAAATGGCGCAACACTACCGAAGTGCCATCAACTTAATCACATTGCCCTTTTTCTGAAACATATACCCTTGTTAAATCACTATGATTAGCAACATCGTTTTCCTTAGTCATATGAGGATCATTCACCCTAATCCTCTGAAGACCGATTCTTAAATCACTTACAGCTGCCCATGCCGCTTAAGAATTTAATGACTTCCCATTCCGAACTGAACCGAGCCTTACACACATAAATCCCAATCCTCCACAACATAACGCATATACCATACCACACTAGGATAACATGAGGACTTTTATCTCCATTCCGCGCCACAGACATCGACGCACTCAACAAGTCAAGAACTTTCATTGATCCCATTTAGAAGAAAAATCATTACACACTCCATGCTTCGCATACCCATAAGAAATATACTCATCTTCAAACCACGATAAAACCCAACAAGAACATCTCTGCCAACTCCATTTGTACAAGCTAAACTGCCAGGACTGAATCCTTCTATCTAAATCGAGCTGAGCAAGCCGTCAAAAAACCCAAGAGCATTGCTGCAAAAATGCCTGTGAAAGCTCATTACCTCGAACACCTACTAAGAATTAATCTTGCCCTTACCATGCCAATTCGGTCTATTATCAAGCTATTCCGTCTATCAAATTTCTCTTTTTATTCATTAACCACTTGATATTTTTTCCTCGCTATAGCATCACAATGCCTCAATCCAGGCTCACCATAGGAGATTCGAACATAAGACCACACTAATAGGAACCACAGCCCCGCTGACTACTCTCTCAAATGTTTCCAGAAACACCACATCCCTGAATACCTTACCCAGAAGAACTCTCTGAATCTAACTCTGTTTCATTTACCTTCTTGATGCGGATACATAGATTACCATAATTAACATAGGATACCACAAGTCTTGATCCTTTCCTAATGAAAACACAGTCTCGAGCCATATACACAACCTTAAGACACCTGATTATTACATGCCAAATCTTGAACACAATAAAACCATTCTCGAGAGTCATTCACTCCTATTCCAATTGCAAATTACCTGACTTAACGAATAGAACCACTCGTTCCTTATTAGCACTCTGACATCGTAGGATATGATCCCATTCCAATTCAACGAACATCTTCCTTTTCTACACATCGAGCATTCTTTATCAACAACAGCTCAAGACATCCTATCGTCTTCACACATCTACAAAGTACCATATAACCTTTATCAAAATTTTGCTTTACTCATGCCATCCTCAGCTCATTTTCTGCAACCAGGACTGATCCGCCGGCATACCTTGAAAAGGAACCAACATAGCACATAACCGTGCAATCAGCTAATCAACAGCAACCTCCCCAACTTGGCTCGAAGCCATCTATCAGGACACATTTAATAACCCATAATACTTTTACTCTAATAATTCCACAATATTATAGTGAGATTAAATCAAATCATCTACTAGTCTATGAAAACACAGATCCTCAGATACTGAAATCCTCTACAACCTCGCATTTATCCCCACATCAGCGGAGTCCACTCTCTGAAGCGACCCAAATTTTCAAATTACAACACGCACCTTTCAATTACACATGATATCTTCTAACAATATACATAAGAATCATACCCTTAAGAACACTTCCGCAGGAGATAATCCACCTGCTTCGCCTCAATTTAGTATTTCAGCACACCTTCCACCATCATACACATAACACAGCCATTGGGTCTTCCTGAGTCTGAATTCATACTGCCACACGTAATGTACTTCACTTCCCAACTAGGAGACACGAAAATATTCACCACGCGCCCATAACTCGGGGCTGCACAATAGATTACAATAGGAATCGAACACTTACCAGCTCATCTATCATTTAGCAGACTCCTTCGTCGCTACCAAGACATATAATAACATCTCATCACATGAATACCAAATCGCCATTCCGGCTAATAACGACAATACCGAATATATAAGTTCAGAACACTTGCTCACACAATCAGCACCTCGGTTCTCAAGCCATAGGCAAAGATCCGGCCTCAAGTCCTCCAGACTGGCCCAACATCGAACTCACGGAATCACATCTCGCCCATCGATTGGGGAAATCACAAGGCATCAGGGCACTTATAATACCGAGCGCTCATGTGCGCGTACAGATGTGTGGAAGGAATTTCAAGAGTTACACCTCAAGCTGAATCAAGTACGCACGACAAGAATTCCAAGAAAGTGAAGTTTTCCTAAAGGTTCTGCAGCCTCTCGAGGATAAATACAGACGTCTCCGTACCGGTCCGCGAGACTCTACTAACCGGCTCATGACTCATGAGGCCTAGAAACCTAGGCTCTGATACCAGCTTGTCACGACCCCAATCCCGGTCGTGATGGCGCCCAACACAAATGTTAGGCAAGCCCGACCAATTACACTCTCAACCCGAGCATGAAGCTCAAAAACCAGTTATTTAAATATCATTAGCAACAATGAAACTAAAAGATTAAGCTGAATATCCCGATAACACGGAATATACTCTCAAAGACCTGGGGTCATGAGTCTACAGCCTCTAACAATACAGTGTGACAAGCCTCAAAATAATACAATGTCTCAAAACTGCGGAAAGATAATAAAAGAGATAGGGGAGGATTCGGGTCCTGCGGACGTCAGGCAGCTACCTCGACAACTCCGGATAAACTCTGAAATCGGCAAAAGCTCAACTAAACTCCCGAGGTACCTGGATCTGCACACATGGTGAAGGGAGTAAAGTGAGTATTTCCAACTCAGTGGTAATAGACATATATAATGATTGAAAGTAAGAAATCCCGAAATACTACAATGCAAAGCTGAAATTAACCACTTAGCACATTAACGATGAAACAACCATACTCAACGACAGATAGACAAATAGATATCTATGCATTAATGCAATGCAATGCACATGACCGCTGCGGCGTACAACCCGATCCATTTGGGTACCCACACTCACTGTGGGGGTTCAGACTCCGGAGAGGCTCCTACAGCCCAAGCGCAATGACATAGTAGCATTCGCTGCGGCGTGCAGCCCGGTTCATAATCAGTCCAATTTATATATATATGCATGCAAGCCACACGGGCACAATCAAGTTTACCATTAAACAGGTATTATAGTTTAAGTGATTAAAACCTTAGAAGATTGCTAATCATCTCTAGACAGTATTTATCTCAGGACTGATATCATGGAAACATGCTCAATTTCATGACAACAGTGATAATAATCCCTAAGGGATCCAAATAGTTGGCACACAGCCCAAATATGTTCATAACAATCCAAGTAGGATGTTTACCAGCCAATTTCTAGTCAATAACACAGTATAGACATCACTCGGATGGACTAAGCCATAGTCCCGTCGACAAATGACCCCGCACTCACCGTAGAGTACGTGTCTCGCCTCAATACAGCATCACAATGTGAGATACCGAGGTTTCAAACCCTCAGGTCATCATCTACATCTATTACTCACCTCAAGCCGGCCACAAAACTAGTCCGCCATGCCTTTTCCTCTCGAATCCGCCTCCTCGCTCGTCGAATCTAGTCAAAACCACAACTAATACATTACAATAGGCTAATGGAACATAACCCAATTGAAAGAACTCGAAAAATACCCAAAAACGCGAAGTTGGCAAAACCCGAGCCCCGGTCCCACTTCTCAAAAAATTCCAAAATTTACATCACTGGATTCCTCGTCTTGCCACGAGTCTATACATATCAAATTTATCAAAATTGGAGTCCATTTGGCCCCTCAAATTCCAAGTTTACGCTTTCTTAGGTTTCAAGCCCTAACCACCATTTTTAACCCTTAAATCTTTGAATTTTCAGTGTTTAAATCAATATTTTTACACCATAATAACATATTCCGAGGTTACTAATTCATACCTGATGAAGTCCCCTTCGAATCCTCTCCAAATCGCCCAAAATCGCCTCTTCCCGAAGTCAAAAAATATTTTCTTATTTCTGAAATTCGCGAACACTGATTCATTAAAATCCTTCAGCGATTTTCGCTTATGCGGTCCCGCTACCGCTTATGCGGGACCGCTTCTATGGCCTATTGACCGCTTATGCGGTCCTCACTAAATTCCCCAGGTATCGCTTATGCGATCAGACATCCGCTTCTGCGGTTTCCCTGCTACCGCTTCTGCGGTGCTTTTATCCGCTTTTGCGGAACCGCTTACGCGTCCAAACTTCCGCTCTTGCGGAATTGACCAGGTCCATCGAGGACCGCTTCTGCGACACCATAGCCGCATCTGCGGAACCGCTTCTGCGGCTCCTTTTCAGAAGATGCGGAAATACCAGAAGCTAAAAGAAAATCAGACCTGCAACATGCTTCAAAAATTCCCGTTTAACTATTCGAAATCACCCCGAGGCTCCCGGGACCTCAATCAAAAGCACAGACATGATCTAGTACCCTATCCAAACTTGTTCGAATAATCAAAATGCTAACGTTAACATCAAAATCCTCAATTATGATCAAATCAAAGCCTAAATTTCTTAAAAACTTCCGAATTGCATATTCGATCAAAAACCCGACCGAACGATGTCCGAATGACCTGAAAATTTACAGACATATTCAAAATTACCTAACGAAGCTACTTCAACTCTCAGAATTCTATTCCGACCCTCGGATCAAAATCTCACCTATCAACCGAAGTTCGCCAAAATTCCAACTTCGCCAATTCAAGCCTAATTCTACACCGAGCCTCCAAAATCAATTCCGATTTTACTCCTAAGTCACAATCCCCCGAAGCTAACCAAATCACCGGAATTCACATCCGAGCCTTCTAACTATATAGTCAACTTTCGGTTGACTTTTCCAAAACAAGCTTCTTTCTAAGATACTATGTGCCTCATTTCCAACTAAAACCAATTCAATTCTATCCGATCAACTCAAATACTGATATTGAAACATAGAACAACATAATATGGGGGAAACGGGGCGGTAACTCACGTGACAGCAGGCCGGGTCATCACAACAGTCTAATAGTATCAAACAAGAATGATTATAATTTAATTTTTTCTTTTTAATATTGACCGCGCATTGTGCGGATACTACTACTAGTACATTGAAAAGGTAAAACGTAAATTTTTTAAAACCATCTTAATAACGTAAATTTTTTACTTGTACATACCCCAAATATAATAAAGAGAATCATCGAAATATTGTTGTCATTCCATCTTAATCATCGTTCTAATGACATCTAAAACGTGTAGGAAAGGTACAACTAGAAAATGATGCCACAATTTAATATTATCGTAAGACATTAAAATTTAATACTTATATTTAGTCCAATAATTCACCAATTACTGATAACAAATGGCCGACCCTTATAACTTTGAGTACATTGATACGTTGACAAATATTATAGTACTAGCTATTCTCTGAATATCATATATTCGTGGATATGAAACGGATAAGTTGATCGAAAGATTAGGTAACGTGTCGTAGGGTTGACGTGTCTCTAGGTTGGATTATCTGTTTGATTTGAAATTTAGAATGAAGTCAAGGAAGGATAGATGTTTTAATTGATTATTTGAATACATGGCACGCTGCACAAATTTGACTCTCTTCTTCCAAAGTCCACATTGTTTTTTTTTATATTGATGCGGAAATTCTTGCCGAGTGAACCCTTTAGGTTTAAGAACTTCTGTTGTATGATTGGTTGAACAGTCAGAATGATTTACACCTTTAGTACTGTGCGACCAAAAAGTTTAAATCTTTGATTACACCAATTAATTTTATATAATGTTGGGGTTAAACCTAATTAGTGATAATAACCGTAAATTTATAATCGGTTAACACAAATAACGTAGAACAATGTTGATTACAAATTAAATATTTTGTGCATTTAATATTTCAAACGATTTGAGTAATGAGAAACAAATATCAAGTAGTAAGTAACAATAAATGGAAATAACGTAAATAAAGAGAATGAGACCCGATATTGAATGAGGTGAATGATTCTTCTTTCTGACAACGACGAATGACAGACAAATCTTAAAATATTAGAACTATTCTCGAGACTGATGGAAAAGTATGGAATAATGGAAGGAAGAATCTTATTATAAAGGCAAAGTTCGTATCTTTTCTACAGAGAGAGAGTTTTCGTCTCAAAAAGTGTTCTTATCAAATCAATATTACATGCCTTTCCCTTATTTCTTCTTTTATTTATATGAGACATACCACCAGTCAACCTTAAAAGCACAAGTACGGAGAATATTCAATGAAATATTCTCCTAAAAATCCTATTAAAAACTAGCAGTTACTACTGCTCTTGATACCTGACCTCGGTCGTTATTGACTACCCGGCAATGACCCCCACTGTTTACTAGTCGACCTCGACCACATTACTTTTCGTAATACCACTTCACGTTAAATCTCCTTGAGGCAGATTTTAACCTATACAGTTAGTCCATCCACTTATTGAGGTCGACGCTGGGCGACCTCGATGAGCAGACTTTGTTATGGTTGAAAAGTTTAAGCAACCAGGTCAAGTAGTAGTATTTCAGGCGGGGTGGAAACGTGGCCTCTCCTGAGCTGCAACCTAGGGTCACGCTGCTTCAGAATGACGTCATGCCATCATGTGTCATTATTATGCATTTTTCCAATACCTTGCATCGTTTCCTGTGCCTCTGCTATTTCGATTCCTAAGCTGGGAAACGATGGTTTGCTTTCTTGATATTTATGTCTGAATTTTTATAAATAGGGATACAAAGTCATTTGCCTCATTCTTTGCAACATAAACATTGTATCTCATACAATCTTCTTCCTTCTTTACTTAGAATTCTTGCCCTTTCAATTTCACTTCTGCGTTTACACCTTCCTTACTTATAAACAAAGATGGTTAACGTAACTTCCAGTTCTGGGGGGTACCTGACCTTGTTCCCTTGGCAGTGCGCATACCTCCCCATGACGATGGGGTTGCCATTGTTACTGAGGATGATAGCTTTCTTACAGTGGAGGAAATAATTTCCCGTAGTGAGAAGGCTAGATTTTACTTCTCGAAGATGCCTGAAGATGACCCCAAGATCTCAGAGTCATTGATAAAGGAGGTGTAAGGGCTAAATTAAAAATTCCCACTCATATAGAACTAGTTTCTGCAGAGCATGACGTGGTGCAAATACACCGCTCTTGGTACTGCACCTTCTACGCGTACCCCTTCAATGTAGGTTATTCTTTTCCTATCCTCCCCTTGGCCGAGGAGTTATGTTGCTATTACCGAGTCTTCCCGGCTTAACTTTTTCCCTATATCTACAAACTCATCTGTATGGCCTTGAAGTATACAGAGTTAGCCGAGGTCGAGGTGACACTTCTCCACGTGATGCACCTCTTCGCTCCTAACTTTCACAGGGAGACGATGCTACATCTTCGCCACTGGGGCAGCAAATGTCTAGAGGTGAAAATAGACGACGAGCCAAACTGCCAGTTTTGGCTCACTTACGTCTTCGTCAAAACTGAGGACGTGGTGGTTAATGCAAGTGGATTCCATGAGATTTGGAACTACGACCGTAAGCATCTCTCTTCTCTTTTTTCTCATTGTGGTACGCTTTGTCTCTGCTGATTTTAGTTGTACTGACATTGTTTTCTCTTCATGTAGCCGAGGTCGAACCCCCTCCTTCGGTCAAGGACATTCATGATTGAGTTACCTGTGTCCTCCCTCATACAGTGGGGATTTGCGAATAGCTAGCCTTTCTCAAGAAGTTTAGGCCTGTGCCTTCCGTAACCGGTGAGTACCCGTTTTAAATTTTTATTATTGTGAACTTCTAGTCGCTTGTTCCTAACTGTCTTGTGGGGGTCGACTTCCTAATCTTTTCTCTTTTGCTTTCATCCCGAGGAGGCCGAGGGCCCCTACTCCTGTGTTTTGCTAGATCACCACTACAACAGAGTCCACTCCTATTGTGATTGTGGCCAGGTTTGCCCGGCCCTCTGCTTCTATTCCTCCTTGTATGTCGGTTAGGTCAGCTCATTCATCAACGACATCAGTGCTAGCAACTTTTACCTCTCTCATGCTTCATTAAATAGATAAAGAGTCATCGCCGAGCGAGGAGGATTTGGTTCCTCGCAAAAGGAGGTCGGTGGACGTCGTAGATGTAGTAATCTGAGTTGTAGACTCTACCGGGGGTGATTGTGAGCTGAACACTGCCGCATTTGAAAGTGATTCAAACCCGCCATCTAAGATCCCGCCATCAACGGGGACCATAGAGGGCATGCCTTTACCTGATGCCGAAGCTAGAATTAGTGGGCCTCCTGTGGAAGTTGCGGGAACCATGCTTCGAGATGAGCCGTCGTCCTCGATACCTGTTGATGTTCCTTTGTCATCCAAGGGGAGAGATAAGGGTGTTGCCGAGGATGGCTACGAGACTGGATCCCATATTGATATTCTACGGGATTTGTATGAGAAGAGGATGCAGCTCGAATCGTTTATGGTTATGACCCCACTATGCCTCAGGCGGGTGATGGCAAAGAGGATGAAGGCATTGATCGAATAGAGCAGGATGCCTGGTATGAGGATGAATATTCCGATGGTAATGGTAGAGAGATGTGTGGATATGGTATTGTCGGGTTAGGCGGCGAGTAATTACTTTTCTTTCTTTTGTCTGTAAACTTTGTATATGTTTTTGCTGGCATCTGCTTTTGCTTTTGCAAGAAATATATCTGAAGTATGAAATGTCATTTTCGTTGTGTCGTATCTAATTCTTTTCTTTCTGTTCGGGCTTTTATGCTTCTTTCTTTTGTTTCATCGTTTGGTCGCTTCAATCGTAAAAATTTGGTTTTGGTGCCGGCAATTAATTTGAATGAGATCGAATGTGAATTAATTCAAATAAGGTTGAATGTGATTTAATTCGAGCAAGGTCGAATGTGACTTAATTCGGGCGAGGCCAAATGTCACTTTGGTTAATTCGAACGAGGTTGAATGTGATTTAATTCGAGCGAGATCTAATATGAGTTAATTTGAGCAAGGTCGAATATCACTTTAGTTAATTCAAATGAGGTAGAATGTGATTTAATTCAAGCGAGGTCGAATGTGAGTTAATTTGAGCGATGTTGAATGTCAACTTGGTTAATTCAAATGAGGTCAAAAGTGATTTAATTTGAGCAAGGTCGAATGTGGGTTAACTCGAGTGAGGTCGAATGTCACTTTAGTTAATTCGAGCGAGGTCGAATGTGAGTTTATTCGAGCGAGGTCGAATGCCACTTTTGTTAATTCGAGCGAGATCAAATGTGATTTAATTCGAGCAAGGTCGAATGTGAGTTAATTCGGGCAAGGTCGAATGTAACTTTAGTTTTGTTATGGCTGGTGGCCGATTAGGTATTGAGGAAATATATCTTTGGTGAACGTATGGGATAACTTCATGCATTTGCGTTTTGATCATACACTTGGAGAAATTTACATGTTTTTTGGCTGGCATTCAAGTCCCAGTCTATCAGTTTATCTAGTCCCCTCATTGTGTCGCGCCCCCTTTTTCTAGAGTCAAAATCGGGCTTGTGACATTTGGGAGGACAACTCGTTCCTTTTTGGGAATTGGGTTTTAGAATTGAAGAGTCGCCACCTAATGATTAAGTACATTAGGACACTAAGAGGGTTTTTGATTTAGAAACCAGAGATTAGGGTAAGGGCTAAAAATTACCCCGAGGGGAAGGTGTTAGGCACCCCTCAGGATCCACAAGTGTGGTTCCCGACCATGTTACAAATGTGACTTTATATAAACATGTGTGCAATTAAGGCTCAAATGAGGACTTGCATATAACATTGCAAATAAGTTGAAACTTGTGAAAGTAGAGAGGGCGGAATTTTATGAAAAAGAGATTTAAAGAGTTTTACAAAAAGAGATGAAAGCAAATAAAGGGAGAGGAGTCCTAGGTTTATGATTAATACAGATCACATCAATGCAATATCCAGCAATCAGTCCTCAGAAGAGGGGTCGCACGTGATATTAGCGCACTGGTCATCATATCCATATTCTACCCTTCCCACCCCGTTAAGGTATTAAAGCACGTAATAGTATCGTAACTTATTGCATGCTACTACCCATCCCAATCGTGTCAGTCCCGGAGGTATTTGGGACTACTAATCCTAAAAGGGGAGGGAGTTTTGAGATTTTCGGAGTTTTAAAAGGGTTAAAAGTCTAAGGCGACAAACAAAAGAAGATAAGACAAATATGGGAACACATAACAGTTAGGGCTCAGATAAACCTCCTCAAATCAGAAAAAGACATATAGTTTAGCATGTCTTACATGTACTGATTAGGTCTGAATTAAACTTAAGCATCAAGGCAGGCTAATTTATCACATATTTTTAGAGAAGAAGTCGGAATTAGGCCTGCCCACTGGTTGTAATTATTAAAGACTGATGCAGTTATAGATTTTACCCTAAGGCTTGCCTAGGTATTAAACAGAACCTATGGACATGATATATATTAATTTTAGAAACGAAGAAGTGAACTGATTGCAGAAAAGAATGGATAGTTACGAAGGCATAAGTTCTGAAGTGTTTAGACATTACTGCTACTGATTTTAGACGAGTTGGCGATTCAAGTTTAGTTAACAGCCCCTATAGACATGCTTTCTAGGTGCTACTGATTTTGAACACTATCATCGCTTATGCAGAAGTCCTATAGACAAGTTGTCTATATGCAATTGGTTAGTTATTTAAATCCTATAATAGGTTTGCCTAATGACGGATACAGAATGTAGAAAGTCCTATAGATGCATGGCATCTATATGAAAATGCAGAGAACACTATAGACATAGTATCTACGTGAGAGTGCAGAATATCCTATAAACATGGTATCTATGTGAGAATGCAAAAAATCTTATGGACATGGTATCTATATGAGAATGCAGAGTTTCAGTGATTTATAAAACGCAGAACTTTAGAAATAGTAATCCCTATAGGCATGATCTCTAGATGAGATGCAGAATTTCAGAAATTATCAGAGTTTCGGAGATAGTAATTCCCTATAGGCATGATGTGTACCCCTTTTTTCATGCATGATTGACCCTCATTTTTTACTAATAACCCAGCGGTTTATTACAAGATTATTACAAACTAGAATTAATCAAGAAAAAGTAAAATTACATCCGAAATCAAAAATTCCAACCAAGGAGAGCCTATTCAGACTCCTAGTCTCACATGTGTAACAAACCAACTTCCAAAGATCAGATTTCCAAAGCCTTCTCTTATTTTGGATGTGTCAAAGTTCCAAGGAGTTTCAAGAACTCCAGGCAATACTTAACCCCAAATATTATTGTAGAATTTGAATTATAGTGCAGTGTGGAAAAGCCAGCCCTCAAATGTCCAAGTTCAGAGGGAACTCAAGGTCCCAAGGCAAGGCTCATAGGAGGGGGGGGAGGGGCAGAACTTAGAGTCTAAGAGTAAGTGTAGGTGCAATAGAGGGGAATTAGAGAATGCCAAGGCAGGCTAGTGGTCATGCCCAGCAATTGGAATGCTGGCACACCCCTGACCAGCCTGTCAGCTAAAAATAAAATTAGAGAGTTAGGACCTATTGAAGGTCAGGTTCAGCCCTGAAAAGCAATTTGGATGCTTCTAGGCTATACCTTAACTCAACACACATAATGGAATGTGGTATGGGAAAATGAAAGAGCCTAGGATCCAAAGGATCCAGTTTTATTTCATGGACAATAACTTTGTTTATTGTCATGTCTTAAACCACAGCTCAAGCACATAAAAGGGTATGGGAGTAGGGATTTGTTGTAGTAAGAAATGGCAAGACATAAGCATACTACCATAGAAGTTGAATTCTACAAAGTAGTAAAGTAGGCATGGACACAAAAGCTTGTAAGTAAACACATTGGGGTTGATGCTAGAATTAAAACTAGGACATACCAGTTTCAGGAAAAACAGATGAAAGCAGAAGCCTTGCGAAAGCCAAAGTGCAGACAAGAAATTTTAGAAGAGGTTGTGAGAATTAAGTGAAGTTCTGAGGTGTATTCATTGTGTTGTGAAAAGAAAAAGAGTCGAATATTTATAGTTTGAAAAACAGGTAGAGAGTAAGGGAAGAATCACAGTAATTATGAAACTATGTATCAATTACAATCAATCAACATAAGAACTTCCTTTAATTATGAAGTTCAAACTCAAACGGTAATGGACGACAATCAGTTAAGGAAAGAAAATCAAGTAAACTTCTTGTGTAAAGTAGGAAATTAGGGGTAAATACATAGGGGTTTGACTAAGGAAACATTAATAAAGAATCTTTGAAACACACGGTTAGCAAAATAAGGTAAGAAACATAGTGAATCAATTAATGCATAGTAAATCGAGGCGTTAGGGATTCAAAATTACCAATGAACTAAGTCAGAAAGAGAGGTAAAGGAAGGTTCAACTAGGGAAAAATCAGTAACAATCAAGTAAGCAATATTGAGGGGATTCATAATCAATTAACATTTGGTAAAACCCTTTGAAAGAGGAGTTCTCATATATAAAGCACATAGGCATGTCAAGAAAGAAGGATGTCATGCTAATTAGAAAAGACTAGCAAGAAAGTTTCAAAATCACAAACATAGAAAAAATTCAAATTCAGTTCAAAACTCGGAGTGAGTTTGAGAATTCAAGGTTTCAAAGTGGAACCCCTATTCCAACACAAAATTAGACTCACCGAAGAAACCACCTAAATCCTAGGGTTTTTACTCGAATATGATACAGAGATGAGAAGGAAAGCCATTGAAATAAGACTCAGAGACCTCTTTCACAGTCTCATGAGAAAACATACAAACACAATAGCAGGTTCATAGCATATAGAATGTAGAACTGATTTGAAGTACGGGGAACAAGTTTTTTTCTTTTAAAAAAAAAATGCTTAGAACTTAATAAGTTCAGGAGTTAAAGAGGTAGTGCAAACTTAAGGAAACAATCGATGAAACATATTTAGAAAGAACTCAGATAAAGTCCAGTAAAGGCAATCAAAGGATTAAAACTTAGTAGAAAAATACAACAAAGGAACACATAAGATAGACATGTGAGAGCATGATAATGAAACCAACAGAAGAAAGAACGGAGCACAATAGAAAAATCAAATAATATAGTAAACATAAGAACACATGAAAAAGCATGCGTGTTAGAAAAGAGAAAATAAGAACATAGCATGGATAGACGAAGAAGAAGAAGAAGAAGAAGAAGAAGAAGAAGAAGAAGAAGAAGAAGAAGAAGAAGAAGAAGAAGAAGAAGAAGCATTTTAAGCCTTTTCAGAAACCCTAATCGAAAAGAAGTAATTTTTGAAAGAAAAATAGGGGAAAACGTTTAAGAAAACTTAAGCAAAGCACAAACGTATACCAAATCTAAAAAAATAAAATAATCAGAAAGAACCTCGAGTAATTAGGGTTTCAGGAGAACCCTAAACGAGAAAGGCTTGGAAAAGTCTGATCTAAGTCGGATGAGGTCAGAAACAGGCTCAGAAGACCAAGAGCCACCAGAGAAAGGCTGGAGATGGCCGAAATATTCGAATCGGGGAAGGACTGAGTGAAGACCTTCGAGGTCTAGCCTCGAACCTTCGAGCATCAGGCATGCAAGAGCCGGAGGAGGTGAGTATAGGCTGTTTAAGGCGTGAGAAGCCATGGACTCCGGTGAGCTTAGGGTGGAGATGGTAGAAGGCGGCTAGGGTTTGAGGGGGAGTTGAGAGAGAACTGAGAAAGGAGGGAATTTGAGGGTGGCTGCAGGTGAAAATGATTAGGGTTAGGCAGGTAGTTCAGGTTAAAAAATGTAAGGGGAAACAGGGGCCGTTGATCTAGAGATCAACGGCCAGGATGAAAAGGGTAGGTGGGGTTCCGGGTTTGGGTATGGTAAAAAGTGTGTGGTTCAAGCTTCAATTAAAATTGGGTTGGGGAATTGGGGTCCAATTTTGGGCCACAATTGAAAGCCAATTTGGCTATATATTAAATAGCAATGTTTCCCTATTAAATTTTATAAAAAATAGTAGAAATAATTTTAAAAGAAAATTAAAAGTAATGAACCAATGGATAATACATAAATACTAATTAAAAAATACTGGAACTAATTTTATAATTAAAATATTATTAATCATAAAAATAGGTTATAATTGCAATTATATGCGATTTAGCTTTAAAAATACCAAATAAATTTGTAAAAATATGAAAAAATCACCTAAATTGTATTTTAGTGTAAATATAAAAATAAAATAAGTTATTCACCAAATTGATAATCTCGGGAATAATTATTGAATTTTGCGCTGCTAAAATAGACAATAAATTAGTTTTTAAAGTCCTTAAAATTGGAGAAAAAAAATACCAAAATACTTGGGCATGCTTATATATGCACATATATGTTATTTTGAAAGTATTTTGGGTGTAAAAATACTTAGGAAAAAATTGAATATCAACACATTGGTGACCTGGAGAAGTGTAGAGAGGTTGGGCAATAAACCGATCGTCCAGTGCCTTCTTCCGTTCGCACTTCAACTTGAAGTGTCCCTTTTGTCGCCTCATTGAAAACCTTCTTGAGAAAATCCAATTGGGACAAAACTCAAGTGAGGGAAAAAGAGTATGACTCGGGGAACACTTTTCCTTAAAAGTTGAAGTACTTGAGGTGGGCAACGTTCCAGTTGTTTGGTAGTAGTTTCTTTCCATTATTTATAGTTGGAATGACCCTTTGTTTGCTGTTGTCGTGACTTTGTATTGGCCATCCCAATTTTTTCCCAATTCGCCTTCCCACGGGTCTTTGCTTGCTTGTGTTTTGGCTTTGGGCATGTAGTCCCCGACTTTGATCGGTCTAACCTTAGCCTTTTTTTTGTAACAGTGTTCTGCCTGTTGGTTTTGGGTGATCATCCTTATGTAGACCATGTCCCTCCATTCTTCGGCTTCTCGAGCTCTTGCCTTCTACTTTCATCATTCCTCGGACCACTCTCATGGGAGTATGTCAAACAGGGCTCTCCAACTTCGTCTGGTATTACCGCATTAGTCCCACAAACTAATGAGTAGGGCATCTCTCCTATGCTCATATTTGGCATTGTGCCGTAGGCCCAAAGCACTTCTGATAATAGTTCTGGCTATAGTCCCTTAGCGTCCTCAAACTTTTTCTTCATGTTCATGATGTTCAATATGGATTTATTGGAGGATTCCTCTTGCCCGTTGCCTATGGGGTGGTACGGTGTGGAGAGTATTCTTTTGATATGCTATTTCTCAAAATATTTGGTGACCTTTTTTTCGGTAAATTGGGGTCCGTTGTTGCAACTGATCTCTTTAAGAGGCCGAAGTGGCATATGATGTTTTTCCATATAAAGGGGATCACTTCATGTTCGCATATCTGGTCGAATGCTCATGCTTTTGCCCATTTAGAAAAATAGTCAGTTAAAACCAAAAAAATTATGCATTACCTCGCCCCGCAGGTAGGGGGCCGACCATTCCATTCCCCACTTGATGAAAGGCTAAGGGGAGGTGAATGATCGGCGGTGCTCGCCCGTTTGGTGGATCATTGGGGAGGATTTTTGGCATTGCTCGCATTTTTTCATGAAGTCAACAGCCTTTTTTTCATTGCGGGCCAATAGTAACCTGGCCATATAAGACATCTGATCAAAGCTCGATTGTCGGAATAAGCCTCGTGTGGCCTCGTGGACTTCTTCTAGAACATGCTATGTTTGATTCGGTCCTAAGCATTTTGCTAAGGAACGCCATACATCCTCTTGTATAGGTTGTTGTGGACAATGTTGTACCTGGCCTCTTACATTAGAAGCTTCTTGGCTTCTTTTTTATCATCTGGGAGTATGCCATCCTACAAGTATGTAACAATATGGCTACGCCAGTCCTAAGTGAAATTGTATAGTATGTACCTTGATTTGATTGATCAATGAGTGGAGGAGGGTGACCACGTTTCCTTCTCCAGTTATGCTTTTAATGCCTACCGGTAATTTGGCAAGACCGTCTGATTCGATGTTTTGTGCTCGAGGGATCTGGTCAAGCTGGCATTCATCAAACTCGAGTAGTAGTTTGCAGATCTCAGTGTGGTATTTTTTAACCTTTGTTCTTTGATCTAGAAAGTCCCTGTGACTTGGTTGACGATGAGTTGAGAGTCACAGCATAGGATGACCCGTCTCGCCCCGTACTTAAGTGCTAACCTTAATCCTGCAATCAAGACTCATACTTGGCCTCATTTTTATTCAAGTCTGGCACCTTAGTCTGGCGAATCACTTTGCTTGTCATATCTTTGAGCACAAGTCCAAGTCTAGACCTTGATGCATTAGAAGCGTAGTCGGTGTACAAAATTCATTAATCTTGTTTTTGTGAAGCATGGATGGTTTCTTTTTTTAACTTCGGCCATTATGTTTGCACTGAAGTCGGCGACGAAATCGGCAAGGACTTGTGATTATATCGCCGATCACGATTGATACATGATATCATGCTCACCTAATTCTATGGCCCACTCAAAATGCTTCTCAGGGGGGAAAGTTCTGACTACCGAGATAGGGTGGCACTGAAAGTAGGGTCTAATCTTTCGTGAATCTACGACGGCCAGGGCCAATTTTTCAAGATGGGGGTACCTTGTCTCGGCATCGATTAAGGTTTTAATAATGTAATAGGCAAGAGATTGCGTACCATTATCTTCTCGGATTAGGACCGCGCTAACTGCCACTTTAGATACAGTAATGTGGATGAGGAGGCGTTCCCAGGCATCACCTTGGAAAGCAGCGGCGATGATGTTAGGTAATACTTTAACTCCTTCAGGGCTTCAACTCATTCGGAAGTCCACTGGATACCGTTGTCCTTCTTACGTACCCCAAAAAACTTTTGGTATCTGTTGGATTACCGCGAGATAAATCTTGACAGGGCGGCGATACGACCAGTCAGTCTCTGAACCTTTTTTTGCTGGTTAAGTTCTCTAGTATCCCCTATATTGCTTTGATTTGGTTGGGGTTGGCCTCGATAAACTTAAGAATTTTCTTGAGGTCACGCCGAATTCACATTTTTTAGGATTTAGCTTTATCCCGTATCGCTTGAGTATATTGAAGGCTTCTTTCAGGAGGTCGATGTGATCTTCTTTCCTTTTCGACTTGACTAGCATATCTTCTATGTATATTTTCATGGTCTTGTCGAGTTGATCTTTGAACATTTTGGTGAACAACCTTTGGCATGTCGCGCCCGCATTTTTCATTCTGAAAGGCATAACTTTTTAGTAGTACGTTCCTTGGTGTGATGAAGCTAGTCTTCTCCTAGTCCTCCTCTTCCATGAGGATCTGACTGTAACCCGAGTAGGCACCTAAGAAGCTCAACAGTTCATGGTCGGCCGTTGCATCAATGAGTTGGTCGATATGAGGTAGCAGGAATGAATCCTTGGGGCATTTTTGTTTAAATCTGTAAAGTCTACGAACATCCGCCACTTTTTGTTCTTCTTTTTCACCACGACCACATTGGCTACCCATTGTGGGTATTTTGATTCCCTGATGAAACCACATTTCAATAATTTTTTGACCTCCTCGCAGACTGCATCGTTTATTGCAGAATTGAACTTCCGCCTACCCTGTCTCACCGAGGGGTGGAATGGGTCGATGTTCAACTTGTGGGTAACAATCTCCTTTGAGATACCTGGCATGTCTGTGTGGGGAAAAAGTGAACAAGTCTACGTTAGCAGTTAAGAATTGACAGAATTTACCTGGTTCTTGAAGCTTACAGCCAATGTAGGCTTTCTTGTTGTGGTGGTTATCATCAAGTTGGATAGGGTCGAGATCTTCTATGGTTGATCCTGTGGCCCCCACTATTTTGGGATCTCTGATGATGTATTCTCTTTCATCACAGCTCGACCTCAACCTCGTTAATTGCTATGCTCTACTGATTTACCCTTCATTTGTTAGGTAGTTGTCAATCTAGGGTGATGCGGTAGTATTCTCGAGATGTGCATTTCTCTCCTAGTACACTGAATGTTCCCCACATGGTTTGAAATTTGATAACTTGGTATAAGCTAGAGGGGATGGCCCTCATGGCGTGTATCTAGGGTCGTCCAATTATGGGGTTGCATATCGTATCCTGGTCCATGATGCGGAATGTGGTTTCTAGGGTGACGACGCTATCCAGGACGGGGAGTTTGATTTCTCCAGATGTTCGTTCAATTGCATTGTTAAAACCTATTAGTATGACGCACCGCGACACTATATTATCCTTGAGTTTCATTTGTGCAAGTACTCGAGGGTGAATAATGCATGCGCCTCTCCCATCGTCCACATTAATGTGTCTTACATCTGCATATAATATTCATAAAGTAATAACAAGGGCATCATAGTGAGGGAAAACCAAACCGTGGGTATTCGACTTATCGAAGGTGATGCTTTCTTCGACTTCTTCATACTGTTCATGAGTGATTGCCTTGCTTTAGTTTATGGGTTGTTGTGAATTTTACGTTGTTAATCGATGCATTGTCTCCGCCCTCGATGATCATTTGAATGGTGCGAGTCGGTCAGGATAGTTTTGGCGGTCCCTAGTTTTGTTCACGTCCTCGGACGAAGTTGGTCTTCCCTCGGTCGCTCAGCAATTTTTTAAGGTGTCCTTGGTGATGCATGTTTACGAACTCCTGCCGTAAAGTGATGCAATCCTCAGTTTTAGGACCTCGCTCTTGGTGGAACTCGCAGATGGCGTTCGACTTTCTAGAGCTTGGGTCTGACCTCATCTTTTGCAGCCACATCACTTTTGGTCCGAGCTTCTCCAGTGCATAGACTATTTCTGAAGGCGACACACAAAAATTGTGAGTGGATAATAAAGGGGGCAGACCTCTCTCATTCCGGTGAGTCCCTATTCTTGGCCTAAATGGGCCCTCTTCGTGGAGGTAGGGGGCATGATGGCGCTTCTGGTATATGGTTAATGTAGTTCATATTCTAATTTTCCTTTTTTATTTTGAAAAATATTCCTTTTCTTGATTATCAGTAACCCGGTTACTTCTAAAAATAGGCTTTGACCGAAATTCCTATTTTTTGGTTAAACAACTTAACCAAAGATATAATTGTTCACCCTTAAAAATTGATAACAATTGAATTTATATGTAGTTTTAAGGATATGTGGGTTAATCCAACACAAATGATTTATGACGTTAGATAAGCAAATAAAAGATAGAGTAAATAGCCAAACTAATAATAATAGTGAGTCTGAGCTCAGTTAAAAGCTTAACAAGAAACCTGCCTTCGGTTCCGAGCTTAACACTTATGAAGAACATATGAACAAAAGCAAGAACTTTGAATAACTTTTAGAAACAAAGAGAACATATGTATGTTGCCTTGGTATGAATATTACAGAGTCTATATTAAATAATAAACTTCCTCTTTATATAATTGGGGAGTTTTAACCTAAGTACAATCCTAAGAAAGGTAAAATTCTTCCTATTCGCTAATCAATGATATGTCGCTTATACGGACGGAGATCTATGCCAATATATCCAGTTGGAAACGAAAATCATGGCTATTTGTTAATCGCATGAGGTCATTTGGTAACGGTTTTTGAGGTATCATTATTCGAATCGAGTCCAGGGGCACGGTTTTGATGGCTCTAGGGGCAGGTGTTTTGTCTGGGCTTTGATACGGGCGGCTCCCAGCTTCAATTTCGATTCTATGCAGTTATGTCCTCACTTCGTTCGCCCCACCGGGTAAGCGGGGTATTACTTACCCCCGATTTTACATGTGTACAGATAGTCCCCTCATTTCTCAGAAAGCAGGTTTGTCGAAACGACGAGAAACAACATATGTTCTCTAGTTCCTTCTCTCATATGTTATGCCAAAAATGACAAAGAAACCCAAACGTCCCATCAGTCACATCGTTCTAATTTTGGACACGTGTCAATCTTCGGCCTGTTGCCCCGAATGCGAAGCAACGAAAACTTTTTCTATAAAAGCTTCTATTTCTTGTTCTTTTCCCACTTTTTGACCTAGCTTCTACCATCGAACTTTCAAGTTATCATCAACTTTCTTCAAACCTTCATATATTCATCCTTGTTCTTCACCTTTCATAGTGATTTCCAGGTTTTTACCCAGTTTTACTTCAAATCTTCATACTCTATTCTTCATCCTTCAAACTCTCTCTTTCAAACCTTCATATTCGTTCTTTAAATATTCAAACTTATCCTGATAAAAATGGCTAAGACATCCAAATTTGTTCCTCAACAAGTTGCCTCTTCATCTTCCCAATCGTCCGCTGAGGCGGTTTCTCCTGAAGTAGTTGCACTAAAAACGATTTCTCCTGAGGTGGCTGCCGGTGAACCATCCCCTGAGCCCCCCTTAATAATGCTTATTCCTGTGGGCTACTGAATTGCAGACTACTTTAAGGTCGAGAAACCCTCATGCAAATAGGACTAAGGTGAAGGAGCATCAAAGAACATATGCTCTGCGACTGAAGACGTCCTTCCTGTAGTCTGAAAGGACTGTAATTGGCAAGGCAAGGATATGGTAGTCCCCAGACCCTAGGATGTCATTACTAACCACAAGGAGGGGTATATAAGTCTTTACACTTACTCCTTCACACTGGGCCCGTTGGACCCAATTCTTCTTCATTTTTTCCAAGAGGTACGAGGTGTTCAGGGGGAAAATCCATCCATCTCTATTGAAGATCATGATCCTCCTTCGTTACTTCGTGAACAAGACCGAGTCTATTCGGTTTACCATCGATCATCTACTTCATTATAAAGTTCCCAAATTTTTTAAGGGGGACTAATCAAGCTTATTCGCAGGGCCAATAAGGCCCCTTTGTCAAGCATTGATGAAGACCGAGACCAGGGATTGCAAAGACGCTTCATTCGGGTTAAGAACGATCCATTCCCTTATAAGTGGAATGCATCTCGTAAATGCTGTCTCCCTTAAGCATTAATCTTATCTTTATTTTCTTTCATCTAATTCATACTTGTGGTTGTGTAGTTTTGCCCGGGTTCCAAAGGTGGTCCCCTGGCTAAAGGAGCGGATTGAGGGCATCTGCACAGAGATGATGTACTCCGAGCGTGCATGGCGTAAGCTTTCGAAGGGCCGATGGGAGGTATGTTCTCATGGTGAGGTCTATATCTGAATAGTTAATATCGTTCTTCTAACTTTCATCATACCGATTTTCCCTCCCCTTTATTTATGTAGGTTTGCCTAAGAACACCAATCTTAGGCCTTTGGAAGGGTACGAGGACGTGTTCTTGTCCGTTGATCCCTCCGTTACAAGATATCTCAGGGTTATCATGGAGGAAAAGAAGTAGAAGAAAAGAAAGGTTTTGGGATCCCCGAACTCTGTGGTTAATCCAAAGAAAAGAGTGGCACGCAAGCCTAAGAAGAGCTCTAGGTCTCGGGTGCTAGATTCTGATTCGCTTCTTTGGCTCAGGGACTAGCCCAAAAAGATGACATTTTTCGTACCCATGGATCGACTCCTCCTAGGGAGCAGGCGGTGGCCGAGGGGGAGATTCGTCAGGCCGACCTCCCTCATATGCAGGAGTTCTATGTGAAGACAGGGCTTGAGACCCTCCGAGACACTAACTTCGCTCTGAAGGAAGCAGCCAGTAAAATAGAGATTGTGGGGATTCCCTCCTACACCAAGTCCATGTTGAAGGAGGTTCAAGCAGAAAAGGAGATGTCCAATGAAGGGGTTCATGGAACAGACAATCATCTTCATTCCTTTTTTTATGGTGTGGACTCATCCGCTTTAGAAGATGTTGAAGGAGCTGAAGAAGGACACACCATCGGAAGTTGGCGAGTTCGAGCTCGAAATTGATTAATCAGTTCCCTGCTCTGAGTGTGGACCCCAGTTGCAAGATATCAATTATTCGTACCGTCCCGGAGGATGCCCAGGTTGTGTATGCTCCTGTGGCGATAGCCAGCTACCTCTAGTGCCTGGTGACCAACGAGGACCAGGAAGAAATGAATGAGGTAAACGTGTCATGCCTTTTCAATAAGGCACAGCAGGTTCTAAACCGGGTATGTCATCATTACATCCTTTTGAACTTTACTTAGGTTTTGCTATTTCTCACGTCTTTCAAATTTTTTGCAGGCCTTAGTACTTCATCATGAGAGAATCCTTCAGTATTGGGTTGCGGTCAATCATCTCGATCTCAAGTTCAAGGAGTACTCTATAAAAGGTAACAAGAAAAGGTCATTGAGGACCTTCAGGCCAAGCTTGATAGGGCTCAGAAAGAAGCATATGTCCTAAGGTGGGAGCATGTTGACTTGGTTGAAAAGGTAAATGTCTTTGAAGTTAGGAACGAGGAAGTAGTATTAGTGGCTAACGACAAAACCATGCAGGTCCAGCAAAAGATCGACCAGATCGACCAACTCTGAAAGGAGATGGGCGAGATCCATATCATGGACAATGGGTAGAAGAGCAAGATGGATCTGCTGGCCTCGGAGAAGGAAAGAACCTATGCAAAGCTATCTTCTGTAGAAGTGCAACTCCGGTGGTGAAGGAGAAAGCTAATAAAGGGGCTTAGCTAAATGATGATCTCTAAGCACATATGAGCTCGGCCACCGAAGAGTAGGACGCCGTTAGTAAAGAGATCGAAGCAATGGGGTCCAAGCTAGAGACGAGCTCTACCGATGCCAAAGAGACGGTGGCCTAGTACGAGGCCGATGTCGAGGCGGTCGATTCCCACCTGAAGACCAATGTCGAATATGTGAGGCGGTTGTCTCGAAGGGAGATTCTAGAAGAGATCCATGCTCGAGGCTTGAATTGTCGGCCGAGATCAAGGAGGCAAAAAGCCTTGAGGCCGAGGCGAAGAAATTATCTGAGCTCGATGGTGCGGAGGGTTCCGAAGGATCCGAGGGCCTCGATAGTTGTGGTGACGAATCAGACTCAGGTGAAGATCATGTCACGCCCCAACCTCGGGAGGTGCGACCGGTACTCAATCAAGTGAACCCGACTGAGCAAGCCTTATCGAACACTTTCTACCCCAAATCAATATGGATACGGGACCCATGCTTTTCATTAATTTAGACGAGAATACATGGTGCATACTACATCATTGGTTCATTTCATATCACAAAGATTTACCGTACATAAGCTAGCTTCAAGGATTCTATTAGAGTTACAATTTATGGAAATCACCGGTTTGGGATTACAACATAGATGGTGGACTCCCCAAACACCCGTACATAACCCACACTAGTGTCTGTGGAGCCTCTAAGGATACAACACATAAACATAACTATGCCGGCAACAAGGCCCCGTCTATACATCAAAAGTGAAAATCTGTAATAACTAAAGATACACCATATAGCCCCATAAAAGGAGAAGGGGCTCACCGAGACCTCGAGTAGAAAAATGCTCCGCTACACACGATCGGCACTATCCGCTATGGAGCCAGCAACAATCACAACACGTATGTAGCGCCCCCGGCAAAAGGGACGTCAATACATTTGAATTATACCAGTATGTATAACTAAACACCATTTTATTTGAAAGAACTGTCAAACAGGTACAAGTAAATAACATGGGTATATCAAAGATATAATTCATATAACATTGCATACAATTTCCAAAACTCAGATTAGGGCATTTTCGTCACATGTTCACCACCGTTCTCAATACCACCCCCATCTTGAGCGGAGTCCTGTCAAGACCTGACCGGCTAGGTCACCTCATTGGAGGCATTACTCTCAATCAATATTTCATTTCCCCTTATTCGGAATTCAATATCGGCACATTACCACCATGTGTGCAGCATGGTGTCCGATCACGACCCGATCGGCTAGGTCGTTTTGCCTAGGCATTACTCATTTCTCATTAGTTAACACCTCTGAATCTTTATTTCACACATATCATATCAATCCCTTGGCGCTCATGGCCACCATTATCACATCATTTTTTTCTTCTTCTTCAATATTCATTTTACAAGTTGTGATCATAGACACATATACCATAATAATTCTAGTTACAATTACAGGTAAGTGAGCACATAGCTAGCATGAATAATTGCAAATCAATTAATGCATAATAATAGTCGATACACTAATCAATTCAACTCTTACCATACTTTCATAAAGGCCAACAATGCTCAATTTCAAAAAGGGGGGGGGGGTTTAGCCATACATACCTCAATAAAGCTTTCCTTACTCTTTTACAAATTTTTGGAACTCTTAGCACTTTGATCTATTGAGTAAGAATTTCAAATGAAATCAAGAACTAGAGATGAGATTGGGACTCTAGCTTGGTTAATGCATGTTGACAAACCCTAGAAGTGCAATGTGATCTTAGGCCCCTTTTTAGAGCAATTTATATCATTTTGTACCCCTCTTTAAATCACCACCTCTCATTATTCTAAGGTTTGATATGTATGTAAGGAATCCATTGTTATACCCATGAATCACCTCACTAGTGAACCCTTATATCTGAGAATAAAAATAAGGGTTGGGGTAATGAAGTCTTACCTTTTGAGATGAAGGCCTAGGGGTCTTCACTTGATTTTCTTCAAGGATTTAGCCATATCTTATGGAGTAATTTGATGGGGAGACTTTCCCCTCTCTAAAAACCCTCTCTCTCCCTCTAGAAATGCTCAGAAGACTGCTTAAAATGAGCTATAACACCGAATATATCGATAAGGAGGTCGGGTTAAAATTTAGAAAATTGGAGCCCCGAGTCAAATATGCGATAGCAAAACATGCGATCCGCATAATGGACCGCAAAATGCTCCCCAGAAACTGGACACTCTGACCGAGTTTGCAGTAGAAGTGCGATCCACATTCACGTTCTGCGGTCGCAACGTGCACCGCAGAACTGACCCTCGCAAAATTCAAAGAAAAGTATGCGATGACTATGCGGTCCGCATTTCGATTATGCGACCGTATTTTTGACCGCATAGCTGACTTCAATTTTAACTAACATTCTGACTAACTCCGCGGCAGATATGCGGTTCGCAAACCTGGTTTGCGGCCGCATTCTGGACCGTATTTCTTGCACTTTTGTGGAAACTTATTCTTGACTTTTTAATGAATTATTCAATCCAAAAAGGTTCGCTCCGCGGCGAGCAAGCTCAACGTGAGGTATATTTATGAATTGCTAACACACGCTCGTAACTTGGCACCACAGGATCCGAGTTTTCGAGTAGGGATTTCACGGGGCCTTACATCCTCCCCCACTTAAGATCATTTGTCCTCGAATGAGGATCAAGGTTCACTTATTAACAGTCTTAGTGCAATCTTCTTCTCTTCACAACCCGAAACAGGTTGACAATCCCCAGATTTAGCTAACTCCCTAGATTTTCAAAAATTTCGCCAGAGTTTCCTTTGTATCCAGGCCTTACCCACCTGTCAGAGAGCCCTAGAAACATACCATAGCAGCATAAACATATTCATAAGCATAGTATAACTGGCACAATATCAACCATGGCCATATAGGCAACCATATTACCAAAAAGAGGACAGTTTTACATAAATCCTGCCAACAAATACGGTTTCAAAGAAACTAGATGCATAAAAGTTGTTACATGATTATTCAAACAACTATGGATACTTCTTCTTCATTTCATCCTCGGCTTCCCACGTAGCTTCCTCAATGTGATGGTTCTGCCATAATACTTTCACAGATGCAATTTCCTTGTTTCTCAGTTTTCGAACTTGCCTATCAAGAATGGCAATTAGGACCTCTTCATATGATAGTTGTCGCACCTCCTTTTTACGCTACCGCACCCCGCGAAAGGCGTGGTAGAGGGAGTTTTTACGATTAAAGAACAATCGAAACGGGATTCGTTTATTAAGAGATTCAGAGTCGCCACTTGGGAGATTTATGGTGTCCCAAGTTTCTTCAAGTACTGAAAGGCCGTGTTGACAAGATCGGGTGGCTTTTTTTTAAAAAAACAAATGGCGATAAGCAATGACGATTTTTTTTTCTTCATTCAAAACAAGTTGATCATGTCTATATATGGGTAAGGAGGGTGGTCTAAAGCCATTAGACCACCCTCAATCCAAATCCCTTACCCGTTTTGGTCGAATCAGCCCGTAGCTTCTCGAATTTTCAATCAAAGATTCGAGCAAAACTTGAAACTACCCCAACCGGCCCCAAACTCATACCGGACATCTCTCTGACCCCCCTCATCACCAAACCCCCGTTGTTTTGGTTCGAATCAAACCAAAACCATTCGAACCTCAAATCGAAGCTCACAGAACCCTGGACATTAAATGCCGAAAATGCAAAGTACATTATTTTTGATTTTTTGTTTTTTGTAAAGTAACTTAATTACTCGCAATTATAGAATTAAATCCTAAATGCAAACGCGACATATTTTTTGTATTTTCATTAATTTAAACACACAAAATCACGCACATACAAACGCAAGCAATTACCAATAATATCACAAAAAATTCGCAAAATGCACACAACAAAACAGACAATTTTTGTTTTGATTTTGTGGGAGTAATTCATGTGAGGCAAAAATCATGTGCTCACAATAGCTCTTCATTTACCTCAATAGTATCAACTGACACAATGGTGGACGGATCTCCTACTACCTTCCGTAACATAGACACATGGAAGACCGGGTGTACCGATGACATTGCGGGCGGTAGCTCGAGCTTGTATGCCACCTGACCAACTTTCTGAATAATTCTGTATGGCCCGACATACCTTGGACTTAATTTTCCCTTCTTTACAAATCGCATGATACCCTTCATAGGGGAAACTTTCAAGAATACCCAATCGTCTTCTTTAAACTCCAAATCTCTGCGACGCACATCCGAGTAGGATTTTTGGCGACTTTGAGCAGTTTTCAACCTTTATTTAATAAGCTTGACTTTCTCCATGGCTTGGTACACGAGGTCTGGCCCTATCAATTCCGCTTCTCCAACCTCGAACCATCCGATGGGAGACCTACATCTCCTACCATACAATGCTTCGAATGGTGCCATTTGAATACTAGCGTGGAAGCTGTTGTTGTAAGCGAATTCTATGAGTGGCAAATGGTCATCCCAACTTCCCTTGAAATCAATAGTGCAAGCACGCAACATATCATCAAGCGTCTGAATAGTCCCCTCTGCTTGCCCATCCGTTTGTGGATGAAAAGTTGTGCTAAGGTTTACTTGCGTACCCAAGCCCTGCTGAAACTTCTTCCAAAAGTTAGCTGTGAATTGAGCCCCTCGATCTGAAATGATTGAGATTGGAGTGCCATGCAACCTGACTATTTCTTTTATATACAACTGAGCATATTGTTTCGCTGTGTCAGTAGATTTAACTGGCAAGAAGTGCGCTGATTTCGTGAGTTGATCCACGATCACCCAAATTGAGTCGAACATGCGCGGAGTGCGTGGAAACCCTACCACAAAATCCATTTTAATCATCTCCCACTTCCACATTGGAATGTCTATGCATTATGTCAATCCACCGGGCCTTCGATGTTCGGCCTTTACCTGTTGACAATTTGGACATTTTGCCACAAATTCCGCCATATCCCTCTTCATGTTTTTCCACCAATAAATTTCCTTGAGATCATGATACATTTTTGTAGAACCTGGGTGCACGGAATACCTGGATGTGTGAGCTTCTGCCATGATCCTTTCTCGAAGACTGTCGATATCAGGAACACATAGGCGGTCTTGGTACCGTAGGGTACCATCATTCATGCCCAAGGAGAAAGTTGTGGTCTTATGTTTGTGAATCCCTTCTTTCAGTTGAACCAACAATGGATCATTGAATTGCTTTTCTTTTACCTCTACCACAAGTGATGATTCAGCCCTATTTCGTATAATTACCCCTCATTCATCAGAGTCCGCAAGACAAACTCCCAAATTAGCTAGCCGGTGAACCTCCCTAGCTAACAGCCTCTGATAGGCCCCCAAATAAGCCAAACTCCCCATAGATTTTCGACTAAGTGCATCTGCTAGAACATTAGCCTTTCTCGGGTGGTATTGAATATCAATATAATAGTCTTTGAGTAACTCTAGCCACCTTCTTTGTCTCAGGTTCAACTCTTTCTGCTTGAAGATATATTGAAGGCTCTTATGATCTATAAATAAGTCTACATGGACCCTATACAAATAATGTCGCCAAATCTTTAGTGCAAACACCACAGCTGCTAGCTCTAAGTCATGGGTTGGATAGTTCTTCTCATGATTCTTGAGTTGCCTAGAGGCGTAGGCTATAACCTTGCTCTGCTGTATCAACACACACCCGAGCCCAACTCCTCTCAAAGCATCACAATACACCACAAATCCCTCGGTACCCTCTGGTAGGGCTAATACCGATGTTGTTGTCAACCTTGATTTCAATTCTTGGAAACTCTTTTCATAAGAATCATACCATTGAAATTTAACTGCTTTATGTGTCAATTTAGTCAAAGGAGAGGCAAGAGTAGAAAACCCCTCCACAAACCTCCTGTAGTATCCAGCTAATCCCAAGAAACTGCGGATCTCGGTTGGAGTGGTAGGTCTAGGCCAATTCTTCACTGCCGCACCTTCTGAGGCTCAACCATAATTCCTTCCCTGGAAACGACATGACCCAAGAATGCGGCAGATTCAAGACAAAATTCACATTTTGAAAATTTTGCATACAATTGATGTTGCTGAAGAGTCTGCAAGACTGCCCTGAGATGGTCAGCATGGTCCTCCCGACTTCGGGAATATACCAGAATGTCATCAATGGAAACTATCACAAAGGAGTCTAGAAAGGGCTTGAAGACTCGATTCATAAGGTCCATGAAAGCTGCTGGGGCATTTGTTAGCCCAAAAGACATTACCATAAATTCAAAGTGACAATACCGGGTTCTGAAAGCTGTTTTTGGAATATCACGCTCCCTTATCTTCAACTGGTAATACCTGGACCACAAGTCAATCTTTGAGAAACACACAACGCCTTGCAACTGATCAAACAAGTCATCTATTCTTGGCAAGGGATATTTGTTTTTTATTGTGACTTTATTGAGTTGTCGGTAGTCAATACACATCCGCAGCGATCCATCCTTCTTTCTTACAAACAAGACTGGTGCGCCCCATGGTGACACACTTGGCCGGATGAAACCCTTCTCTAACAAATCCTTAAATTGCTCATTTATCTCTCTCAATTCTGCCGGTGCCATCCTGTAAGGTGGAATCGATATAGGCTGTGTGCCTGGCATCACATCGATCCCAAAGTCAATTTCCCTGTCTGGTAGAATCCCAGGGAGCTTATCTAGAAAGACATTTGGAAATTCGTTCACAACTGGTACAGGCTCAAGGCTAAGTGCCTGGGATTAGTGTCTGCAACCCGAACCAGATGATAGATACACCCCTTCTTGATCATCTTCGCGGCCTTAAGGTAGGAAATAAACCGACCTCTAGGAACTACACTATCTCCCTTCCATTCAATGACGGGCTCATTAAGAAATTCAAACATAATAGTTCTAGTCATACAATCAAGTTTGGCAAAGCATAAGTAAAGCCAATCCATTCCCATTATTACGTCGAAATCCACCATTCTCAACTCGATAAGATCGACCATGGTATCCCTACCACGCACCGTAACAACACAACCTCTATAAACTCGAGCAGCCAAAATTGACTCACCAACTGGGGTAGATACTGAGAATGGCTCATGAAGTTGCTCTGGTTCTATCCCAAATCTCATAGCAAAAAAGGGGTAACATAGGATAAGGTGGAACCAGGGTCAATAAGTGCATACACATCATGAGATTGGACAGTCAGAATACTTGTAACAACATTGGGAGAAGCCTCTGCAGTCTGGCGACCACTCATAGCATAGAATCAGGTGGGACCTCCCGAACTCTGTGCACCACCCCTAGCTGCACCACGCTCTGCGGGTTCTGGGGCACCTCGAGCTAGAGAGAGGGCTGAAGATGTGGCAGTTGCTAGACTGGAGGGCTGAGCTGTGCCCCTACCTGTTCCTTAGCGAGATGCACGACAGTGTCTCTAAATATGGCCCCTCATCCCACATCCATAACATATTGGCAACTCTGAATAGAAGACCCCCGAGTGCATCTTCCCGCACTTGGGACACGGGGATCTCTGCTGTTGCTGAAACCTCTCCCCTGACCGACCTTGCTAGTGGAATCCCCTATTGCCCTGATCGGGCCTGAAACGATTCCACTGCTGCTGGCTGGGCCCTAATGGCGGTGCACTGGCTGAAGTCTGTGCAACAGACTCAGAAGGCCCTGATGATCCTCCCCTAAAAGCTGATCTTCCCCCACCTAGCGACTCTCCCATGTTGCCCGTAGACCGGGCCTTGCTGTTACTCTGTCTCGCCATTTTTTTCTTCAACTTATGGTCCTCTGTGGCCTGAGAAAATGCTACCATTCTCCCATAGTTCATGTCAGAATTCAATGCTGCTGTTGAAGCCTCATTAATAGTCAAATGATTAAGACCATGAACAAACCGACGCACTCTAGCCTCCATGGTGGGCAACATATGAATAGCATACTTGGACAATTGGGCAAACTCCATGTGGTACTCCCACACACTTCTGTTACCCTGCCTCAGATTTTCAAACTCTATTGCCCGGGCTGCCCTTGTCTCAGCGGGCAGGAAATGATCAATGAAAGCATCAGCAAACTCACTCCACCTCGCCGGAGGGCGCCCCTCCTCTCAGGAGTCCTCCCATAACTCAAACCATGAAATAGGCCACATATTTCAGACGGTAGGCTTCCAACTCTCCTCCCTTTGTCTCAGTCGCACGCATCACCCTAAGGGTCTTGTGCATCTCATTAATAAAGTCCTGAGGGTCTTCTTCTGGATTGGCACCTGTGAATACCGGAGGGTCTAACTGAAGGAATCTGTTTACCCTGGAACTACTAGAATCCGCTAGCTGGCTGGATGAATTGGGCGCAATATTTGACCTTTAGGCTTGAGAGGCCACCAACTGAGTCAACATTTGAATAGCTCCCCTAAGATCCTCATCAGAAACATTAGAACCGGAAGTTAGGACTGGAGGCAGGACAGGAGCATCAACGAGAGGGATAATGGCACCCTCCGTATTTGTAGGAACTGAGGTAGTCTATTCTAGAACAGAAGGATCCGGTAGGGTAATAGCAGGGCGGCTACCCTCACCCGCAACATCAATCAGTGAATCATCAACCACTCTTGGGGTGGCATTGGCTTCTTGGCCAATTCTTGCCTTCTTCTTAGGTGCCATTTACTGAAAGATTGAACAATACACCGATTAGGAAGTAAACAGTTTCACCGCACGATCTAGAATATCAAAGAAGGGTGTTATTCCTAAATGACTGAATAGCCTCCAACTTATAGATGTGGTCGATAACACACTGATAAAAAGGACTCTACTAGACACATCTCCAAGACATCCTAGGACACTTTTAAAACCTTAGGCTCTGATACCAAATTTGTCACGCCCCAACCTCGGAAGGCGCGACCGGTGCTCAATAAAGTGAACCCGACTGAGCAAGCCTTACTGAACACTTTCTACCCCAAATCAATATGGATACGGGACCCATGATTTTCATTAATTTAGATGAGAATGCATGGTGCATACTACATCATTGGTTCATTTCATATCAGAAAGATTTACCGTACATAAGCTAGCTTCAAGGATTCTATTAGAGTTACAATTTATCAAAATCATCGGTTTGGGATTACAATATAGATGGTGGACTCCCCAAACACCCGTACATAACCCACACTAGTGTATGTGGAGCCTCTAAGGATACAACAGATAAGCATAACTATGCCGGCAACAAGGCCCCGGCTATACCTCAAAAGTGAAAATCTATAATAACTAAAGATACACCATATAGCCCCATGAAAGGAGAAGGGGCTCACCGAGACTTCCAGTAGAAAAATTCTCCACTACAAACGATCGGCACTATCCGCTATGGAGCCACCTACAATCATAACACGAATGTTGCGCCCCCGACAAAAGGGACGTCAGTACATTTAAATTGTACGGTATGTGTAACTAAACACCATTTTATTTGAAAGAACTATCAAACAGGTACAAGTAAATAACATAGGTATATCAAAGATATAATTCATATAACCTTTCATACAATTTCCAAAACTTAGATTAGGGCATTTCCGTCACATGTTCACCACCGTTCTTAATACCACCGCCATCTTGAGCGGAGTCCGGTCACGACTTGACCGGCTAGGTCACCTCATTGGAGGCATTACTCTCAATCAATATTTCATTTCCCCTTATTCGGAATTCAATATCGGCACATTACCACCATGTGTGCAGCATGGTGTCCGATCACGACCGATCGGCTAGGTCGCCTTGCCTAGGCATTACTCATTTCTCATTAGTCAACACCTCTTAATCTTTATTTCACACATATCATATCAGTCCCTTGGCGCTCATGGCCACCATTCTTACATCATTTTTTTTTCCTTCTTCAATATTCATTTTACAAGTTGTGATCATAGACACATATACCATAATAATTCCAGTTACAATTGCAGGTAAGTGAGCACATACCTAGCATGAATAATTGCAAATCAATTAATGCATAATAACAGTCAATACACTAACCAATTAAACTCTTACCATACTTTCATAAAGGCCAACGATGCTCAATTTCAAAAAAAAAAGGGGGGGGGGAGGTTAGCCATACATACCTCAATAAAGCTTTCCTTACTCTTTTACAAATTTCTGGAACTCTCAGCACTTCGATCTATTGAGTAAGAATTTCAAATTAAATCGAGAATTAGAGATGAAATTGGGACTCTAGCATGGTTCAAGCATGTTGACAAACCCTAGAGGTGCAATGTGATCTTAGGCCCCTTTTTTAGAGCAATTTATATAATTTTTTACCCCTCTTTAATTCAACACCTCCTACTTCTCTAAGGTTTGATATGCATGCAAGGAATCCATTGGTATACCCATGAATCACCTCACTAGTGACCCTTTATATCTGAGAATAAAACAAATAAGAGTTGGGGTGATGAAGTCTTACCTCTTGAGATGAAGGTCTAGGGGTCTTCACTTGATTTTCTTCAAGGATTTAGCCATATCTTATGGAGTAATTTGATGGGGAGAATTTTTCCTCTCTAAAAAACCTCTCTCTCCCTCTAGAAATGCTCAGAAGACAGCTTAAAATGAGCTATAACACCGGATATATCGATAGGGAGGTTGGGTTAAAATTTAGAAAATTGGATCCCCGAGTCAAATATGTGATCGCATTTGCCATCACAGAGTAAACATGCGGTCCGCATAATGGACCGCAAAATGCTCCCCAAAAACTGGACACTCTGACCGAGTCTGCGGCAAAAATACGTTCCGCATTCACATTCTGTGATCGCAAAGTGCACCGCAGAACTGACCCTCGCAAAATTTAAAGAAAAGTATGCGACGACTATGCGGTCCACATTTCGATTATGCTACCGCATTTTCGACCGCATAGCTGACTTCAATTTTAACTAACATTCTGACTAACTCCGCGGCAGATATGCGGTCCGCAAACCAGTTTTGCGGTCGCATTCTGAACCGTATTTTTCTGGAAACTTATTCTTGACTTTTTAATGTATTAGTCAATCCAAAAAGGTCCGCGCCGCGGAGAGCAAGCTCCCCGTGAGGTATATTTATGAATTGCTAACACACACTCATAACTTGGTACCACTGGATCCGGGTTTTCGAGTAGGGATTTTACGGGGCCTTACATCAGGCGTGAATTCCTTTTGAGGTATTTTTGTTTTTGTGTAGTGTACATATTTGTTCATTTCAAGTTCATTTTTGTTGGGCCTTTGTAAACATATTCTGGAATATATATAGTTTCACCTTTTGGCAATTTCAAGTCTCTACTGTTTTATCATCTTTTCATAATTTCTGTTCTTTCAAATATTTCAAATGCCTTAGCATAGAATCAAATGTAGTAATAAGTCATTTTCTTTTTCATTGGTCCGAACAAAACCTAACCTCGATGCAATTTTTATTTGCTTGGAAATTTGAAAACTCAGAGTGACCGAAAGTTTTCTGATACGCTCAAATTATACTTTAATTAAATAGTGTAAGGCGGTCAATGTCAAATATAGTAACCAAACAAGGTTGGGGTCAAATCCCACTGGGAATAGGCGTGAAAAGGTTACTCGAGTAGTGTGCTACTTGACTTAGGTCGTAATTGTATTCCGTTATCATAAAAAGAGAATGATATGATTGTGAATTAAAGAGATAAATAATTGCAACTTTGAGAATGTAAATGATTTGATTAAGGAAACCAAGGTTGTGCCCCTGTTAATGAAATGTAATGCTATCGGTGTTAATATTATATATTTATAATGGAAGGTCCTTTGATATGCAAATGATTTCGAAATGACTACTCAATACTTTCTAATAGTTGGATAGTATTTTTCCTTTATGATTTTTCCAAATATAAAAGAGTTGGACGTTAAGATCAACCAATTTATGCCAAGTAGAATCTACTTATTCCTAAGTGATTCTATTAAACAAGAGTTAAAGTCTTGAGTTCTTAATATTCAATTCTACCAAACCCTAACTCACTTTCCCAAGTAAAGAAAGAGTAAAATAGAGTAGATTAATATTTGCAACCATCATCCATAAATAAAGAACAAGAATTGAATAAATATCAATCAACCATTAAGTATATATTCAATGTTAAGCATCCATTAACATTATACCCATCTAGGGTCCACAACCTTGGTATTTAAAACTAGCCACTCATACTAAAATAGAAGAACTAAGCATTTAATAAAGCCATAAAGCTTACAAAACTGCAAGATTCCTTCTTCACAAAACTCCAAATAAATGAAGTATTCAATGATCTTTAAGTAGGACCTTGTTTCAGACTTGAATGCCCCACAAAAACCCTAGTTATTCTCTTTTTAATGGACTAAAAGTCATAGTCCATACTGGTGATTTATGTGATCGCATACTGGTGTAACCCTTTATATGACTTATGTGATCGCATACTGGTCACAGACCAGTTATGTGGACCTCATATTGAACATTCTGTCGCATCTTTGCTGGGTTCCAGATCTGGCTTCCATCGCATAACAGTTAAGCGATCCACATACATGTTATGCGATCGCATATTCCACCGCATATATGCTGAGGTCTTTACTGTTCTGGAGTTATGCGGCCATTATGCGGCTCGCATAGGTGTTATGCAATCTCATAATGGACCACATATTTCATTTGTCCCAAAAGACAGTCTCTGTTTGCAATCAATAGGGAAATTATACCATCCGCATGTGAGTTATGCAACTGCATACTTGCAGCTTATCTGTCTTTTTGTGACTTTTTTTACTTCTTTTCCATGTTTTCGGGTATTCAAGCTCATGCACTACAAAACAACAAAAATTGATCAGAATTAACTAATAACGCATTAAAAGACAAGTTAAAATGTGAGTAATTGGTATCAATTGTGTCGAAATTCTACGACACATCAACACCCCCAACTTAAACTCTTGCATGTCCTCAAGAAACTAAAACAAAGCTACCTATTCTATACTACTTTTATTTCCAGATTCCACAAAATAGTAGTGACTATAGATGGTTTTTCCTAATAGCTAACAAGCATGTGAACCTATTTTTTTACCCTTGCTGAAAAACAACTTCTCCTTCAATCACTCGGCTAATAAATTTGTGACCATAGGGTTGGTATCAATTGTGTCGAAATTGTACGACACATCAACACCCCCAACTTAAACTCTTGCATGTCCTCAAGAAACTAAAACAAAGCTACCTGTTCTATACTACTTTTATTTCCAGATTCCACAAAATAGTAGTGACTATAGATGGTTTTTCCTAATAGCTAACAAGCATGTGAACCCATTTTTTTACCCTTGCTGAAAAACAACTTCTCCTTCAATCACTCGGCTAATAAATTTGTGACCATAGGGTCGTGACCAAAATGACAAAATGCTATTCACAGTGAAGTGCAGTTGTGTTCTACTTCAAGAACCTATCTTTTGCCAAGCCTTACAATTCATGCGCACTCAGAATAAAGAAAATCCCCAATCATATGTATATACAGGGGATGCAATCAAAACACTATGACACTCGGAACAAAAACTACACGCTACAAGTATCAGTACATATGCTTGCCCTTATTTTAACTTTGCCATTATCTCAAGAATGATTGACCGTATATCACTAAGGACTTTTCATGGGTTATAATGTAGGCTTTGAGATGGTCTGGATGACTATTTAGGAATGTAGTGGTTATACCCTACTTGAACTCTACATATATTATGCTCTTTTAGTACATAGCCTTTATTTCTCTGGGGTTACTGACCTAGAACCACCTCAAAGTATTTCTTCAAGTTTTGACAAGACTCCTTTTTTTTTCTTCTCTTTCTTTTTTTTTCTTTTGGAGCTTGGATTTCATTATCTACACAACTTTGAGGTTATTGCTTCTTTATATATATATATATATATATATATATATATATATATATATATACAAAAACACACAGAGTAACAAACCTTGCCAATTTCCACTTTATGATGACACCCCCAACTTAGGCTTTAAGCCTCAATCTTATACGTTCAAGGAGGGATGGGTTCAAAATAAGGAATTACTTCACATAAAGGGTAGAGGTTTGTAATGTGGTATCCAATGAAAGGTTAAAGGCTCAGGGGGGGGGGGGTTAACTAGGGTAATTAATGTACCAGGGAGGTCAATTTAGGCAAAACTGGCTAGTAGGAGAGGCTAAGATCATTTCAACATCAAATCATTAACCTGAGAGTCGCACTAAGAAACCAACCGGAAAAGTTCTAGACATCACAAGTTAGACATGTGCGTTATTCATACAAATCCTCACTCACTCACAACGCATAAATTGTTCAACTCGACATAGTTTCAAACCTCAAGTGACACAAAGCAACTAAACATTTTCATCTCAATGTATGTAAGATTCTGAATAAGCATGCCTCAAAGAGCAAGCCTCAAATTCACAAGAATGACTGACTAACACATTCTTTTTATATTTTTTTTTCAAAAAAATTAAGGGTATCATATATTTTCAACACTTGGCACATGCTTGGAGCTACATAGTCAACACCACCTAAGTCAAAACATTTCATGCTACTACCGTGGTTCTACTATTACACCTTTGGAAAATAATCCTGCGAAGAAAAAGCAAAGGGAATTCATTGCTAAACTACACGAGTTTTATCTATACAAACATGGGTACAAGAGTTTTATATACACACATGGGGTACAACAAAACAATTCTACAAAACATGGGCACAACATTATGATCATAACTACCCCACCCCCAACCAAAGATCATGCATTGTCCTCAATGCATATATAAAGCAAAAGAAAGATCAAGTACTCCTTTGGGCGCACTAGTCGCTCAGGAAGGCTGAAGGATTTGGCGCATCTACGGGCTCGGCTACTGGTAGTGAACTTACAGCCGGTGGAACCTCGGACTGAGTGGCATTTGTCATGGTTGGAGCAAGAGGCTACAATTGCTGTGAGGGTATAGCAGGAAGCTCCCCCAACTGTGATGCTGGAGCTGGGGCCTGGGAGCTGCTAGCCTTGCCCTGTGACAGTTGAGTGGTCAAGGGATGTGCTTTGGCGAACAAATCTGCAAGCGAATGTGCAATTGCTGTCTGCATAGCTGATTCCTCTTCATCTTGGCGCTTGTAGAAACAAAGACTTGTTTACCTTTGTCTTGAAGACCCTTAGTGTCCTCATCCAGTGCCTCTTTATCCGTCTCCTCATCTCCCAGCTCTCCTTCATCGGACTCCTCCCTATCTCCAGATTCCTCAACTGAAGGAACATCAATATGAGCGGGAGGAGTTTTAGCTCCGAAGGTCTCAACCTGATGTGCCTCTGGGGCTGCCATCAATGTAGTGAAATCAAGGTCTAAACCTGGGACGGACATGTCAGCACCCTGCTCTCCATCCTTTGGGAGGAAGGTTGTCAAATCAAACTCCAAACTCTGCATCTTCTGCAGCTCAGCCTTGAGGTCATTCACATCTTGTAGGAGTTGTGGCATACCTCCAACTTCACCCTGCTCAACCTTCTCAAGACACGCTTCAACGCTCTTGAGGCGATCCTTATAAGTCTAATGTTGCTACTGAAGAACAGTAACGGAGGATTAGATAGGGGACAATGCCTGTCGGATGAGGTTGAGAATTTCCTTAATAAGCCGGTCTACCTTAGCATTAGCATGATGAGAAATTAGACCCAGCTTGGACAGAGCTGGCAATGAAACCTAGGACTATGCCGTAGATGGCTGTGGAGTAGCTTAGGAGGTAGCTGGGACCTAAGAGGTGGCCGACAGTTCTGGACCCTCTGACACTTTTGTATATGCTGGAGGAGGAATGGGAGTCTCAGGCTGGGATGGAGTTTCCTTTGCTGCTGTGTCATTGACTCTCATGATGTCTATGTCTTTTGTAGCATATTCCATTTTGTCATGCCTAGGTAGAAGAGGCACACATGTAGCTTGGCAAATAGTAGTGATCGGGCAGTGGAAAGGAAGTGATGTCTGTTTCTGATTGGCTCTGATTCCTATCTCCTAGAAGATTATCTCCCCCACATCAATCTTGATCCCTATCATGATGCACGTAATGAGAAGTGCTTTCTCAATGTTTAGTTCGGTTTCATTTTTGGACTGTATCAGACAGGATGTAACAAAGCTAAGCCAGTACTGACCTTCCCTGGTGAGATCTTCCTTGAAAATTTTGTGTGTTCGGTCAATCCAGGCTGGTGTCCCCTTTGCTATCACTGAGGCAACACAGGGACGCTCACTGTGTTTGTTGGCTACCTTGGCATCATATTCAATTGTTCCTAGCCGCCAATTTGCGAAGTACCATTCATTGATCGTCTCAGGACCACACCCAACTTCAACCCCTCGTACTAGGACAGACTTAGAAAATATCCTATTGTGTTTCTGATGAGCAGTCCTCGAGGCACCATATGAAGTATAAACTTTCCTCTCAATGGTCTCATTGTACTCATCCGGGACCTTAGTGAATAACTCCCACTTTATTTGTTTCATGTTTTCAAGTATGTGAGGGTAATGTTCCAACAGCCCATTAAAGCTCAATTGCTTCTCCTCTAGAATTTTCCTCTTTAAAAGAGCTGCTTTGTACAAATCTATGGAGCCCTTGACCCCAAACCGGAGGTTAAGGTCCTCCCCCAGCTTCCTGCGTGCCTCAGCCTACAAATCAACCGGATGTCTGAAGTCACTCAGTGACTCCTCCTCTTCAGACTAGGAGGAGTGCTCAGTAGTAATGCGGAGTGCCTGAGATCGCTGCTTTTTTGCTTGTTGTACTTGTTAGCTAGGATTGGTGGCCCATTTTTATCAACTACCGAGCATTGTTAGTGTTGGATTAGACCTCTTTGGTGCCATGCCTATTGATGTAAAATTGTAGGAGTGAGTGAAAGAGCTCAGGGAAACAAAAAATAAAAAATAAAAACAATTTTTTTAACCATGCAGTTGGTTATGCGGTTGCATATCAATTATGTAGACCGTAGAACTATCACATATGTGCAGAAGCAAAAAGGTATTAACAGTTATGCAATCATAAAACCACCGAACAAATGGTTATGTGATCGCAAAGTGAATGCAAAATAGATGGTTAGAAACTTGAAGGACTGCTTCAGTATGCGGCACCTATTGGACCGCATAACATGTATGCGATCGCATAACCCCTCCTAACCTAGGGAAAACTGAACGACAAAATGCGGTGCTTATGCGGTCCACAAAACTCGTCATCCTTATGCAAATTAACCCTACCCCGTATCTCCACCATATTTCAATTTCTTCAATCCTATGAAAATAATTGCACAAGATAGAGAGATAGAGGGGGAGGGGTACTCAGACTTTCCCCTCTTTGGTTCTTGCCCAAAATCACACAATCACTCCCTCAATTCACTCTTCACCAACTAAAATCAAAAGCATGTAATCCAGTACTTTGCCAGTCAATCAATTTAAATCAATGTGACCTGCTTTAAGCACATAATTTTAGATATTATTGCATTGGAAGTTGGTTGTATTCACAAGGGGCAAAATCCAGAAAGAAAAATAAGAGTGAAGAAAGGAGGAGAGAAGTCGGAAACCATACCCGAAGTTTGAAAATTCTACAATGTAATTGAGAAAAGTGGTTAGTGTGTTTGGATTCTTTCCCTGGTTCATCATAAGAGTTTCCTTTTCCTCTTTTCTTTTTTGTTTTATGTGTTTTTGTTTCATTCAAATGTGGGTGTGTGCAGAGAGTTGGGTATATTAACCTGGAAAATATGCGGTGTGGAAGCCCATCGCACAATATACTACGTGATCGCATAGGTGTTATGCGGTGGACTGATGATTGCGTCGTGTCGGTGCAATCTGCGATGCAAGATGTGGTCGCAGACTTGAGATGCGGGCCACATAAATGAGAAGCGACCGCAGAATTGACAATGAAATTAGCCAAACACTCTGCCTGGGTCTGCGATTACTATGCGGTTTGCATAGTCATTATGCAACCGCATAGTTTGGACCTCTTTTTCCTTCAGTTTCTTCAGCACTAAGACCCTGGTCACGATGTTTTACCTGAACTCTAGCACACACATCAACTTGCTCAATCTAATCTACATCAATAATAAAAAAAAACTACAAAAGAGTGTTACCACGCATGGGTTGCCCCCCAAGAAGCGTTTGATTTAACGCTGCGGCATGATGCAGTTTACTCCTTTTGGATTAATCTTTGGTGGAAGCAATTGTTGGATCATCTCGTAGAGAAATTTGTTCTATCAAATGCCTTTCTTCGACGATTCCACGATAATGTTTGACTTGTTGTCCATTTACCTTGAAGGTCCGAGTCCCATCTTCTGACTCAAGTTCAATAGCGCCATAGGGAGACACACGCACAACTTTGAATGGTCCAGACTATTTGGACTTGAGTTTGCCTGGAAATATCTTGAGTCTTGAGTTGTAAAGTAAGACCAAGTCACCCGATTTAAACTCCCGTTTCAAGATCTTCTTGTCGTGGGCAAACTTCGTATGTTCTTTGTACATGGCTGAACTCTCATAGGCATGAAGACGGAATTCTTCCATCTCATTAAGTTCTGTCATCCTTAGGTTAGCATCCTCAGCCCAATCAAGATTCAGCTTCTTTAAAGACCACATAGCTTTGTGCTCAAGTACTACTGGCAAGTGACAAGATTTTCCAAAAACCAGCTTGTATGGTGAAGTGCCAATGGGGTTCTTGAATGCTGTGCGATAAGCCCACAATGCATCATCTAGCTTCCTTGACCAGTCGGTCCTGTTGGTATTGATAATTTTTGCTAGGATATTCTTGATTTCTCTGTTAGACACTTCAACTTGACCACTCTACTGAGGACGATAAGGTGTGGCCACCTTGTGCTTTACACCATATTTGTCAAGCAGCCCAGCAAAAGCCTTGTTACAGAAATGAGACCCACCATCGTTCTGGATGGGTCTTGGTGTACCAAACCATGTGAATATGTTTTCCTTAAAAAATGCAGTCACACTCCTTCCTTCATTGTTGGGTAAGGAGATTGCTTCAACCCATTTAGGGACATAGTCCACAACCACAAAGATGTAGGTCATGCCATACGAGCTCACAAAGGGGCCCATAAAGTCTATTCCCCACACTTCAAAGATCTCAACCTCTACTACAAAGTTCATTGGAATCTCATGTCGCTTAGATATTGACCCTTGCCTTTGACATTGGTCACATTCCTAGACCATCTAGTTTGCATCCTTGTAGATTGTTGACCAACAGTAACCACATTCAAGTACTTTTGCCGAGTCTGATTTCCTCCATGATGACCCCCAACCGGCGAATCATGGCATTCCTTAAGAATTGGCATTACCTTATCTTCCGTAACACACCGCCTGATGATGTTGTTAGCACAATTATGGAACAATAAGGGTTCTTCCCAATAGTAATGCCTACACTCCCGCAAGAACTTTTTTCTTTTGATAAGCTTCCAAAACTTAGGGAGCAAGGTCACTAACCAAGAAGATAGAAATGTCGGCATACCAAGGAGCAAATAAGTTCGACAATGCCAATATGTGTTCATCTGGGAAAGCATCATTAATTTCAAGAACTTCCTTTGGCCTCCCTGCCTCTTAATGCCTAGATAGGTGATCTGCCACTTGATTTTCCATCCCTTTTCGATCTTTGCCTTCGAAGTCAAACTCTTGCAATAATAGGACCCACCGAATCAACCTAGGTTTTACATACTTCTTTGCTATAAGATAGTGAAGAGCAGCATGGTCGGTGTACACTATCACCTTGGATCCCAATTAATAAGCCCGAGATTTCTCAAAGTCATATACAATGGCAAGAAGTTCTTACTTAGTCACCGTATAATTCATTTGAGCGCCATTAAGTGTCTTGCTTGCATAATAGACAGGGTGAAGAATATTGTTATGATGTTGGCCAAGCACTGCCCCAATAGCTACACCACAGGCATCACATATGAGTTCGAATTGAAGAGACCAATCGGGTGTGACAATAGTAGGTGCTGTGGTGAGCTTTTCTTTCAATTCCTCAAAGGCTTTGAGGCATTTCTTGTCAAATACAAACTTTGCATCTTTCTTGAGGAGTTTGCACACGGGATTTTCAATTTTGGAGGAGTCTTTGATGAAATGCCTATAGAAGTCAGCATGCCCCAAAAAGCTTCGGAGGCCTTTAACTGAAGTTGGTGGAGGGATATTGGAAATGATCTCGATCTTTTGCCGGTCAACCTCTATGACTTGCTTGGAAATTTTGTGTCCTAGAACAATGCCCTCGTCCACCATGAAGTGGCATTTCTCCCAAATTATCACAAGGTTCATCTCTTCATATCTCTTAAGCACTTGTCTAAGGTTGTCTAGACAATGCTCAAAAGAATCACCCACGACAGAGAAATCGTCCATGAATAACTCTAAGAAATCCTCCTCCATGTCGGAGAAGATTGACATCATGCATCTTTGGAAGGTAGCCGGAGCATTGCATAGCCCAAATGGCATCCAGCTAAATGCAAACGTCCCGTATAGGCAAGTGAATGTTGTCTTTTCCTGATCTTCCAATGCAATATTGATTTGGTTGTAGCCAAAATATCCATCCAAGAAGTAGTAGAATGACCTTCCCGCAAGCATTTGATCAATAAAAGGCATAGGGAAATGGTCCTTGCACGTAGCACTGTTTAGCTTCCGGTAATCTATACAAACCCCTCAATCGGTCACAGTTCTTGTTGGGATGAGCTCATTATTATCATTTTCAATCACGGTCATGCCTCCCTTTTTCGGCACATATTGCACCGGACTCACCCTAGAACTATCAGCGATGGGGTATAATACCCCTGCATTCAACCACTTAATGATTTCTTTCAACCTTCATTGATGCTCCATACTTGGTTTATTCTCATTCTCCAATTGGATCTTGTGTTCGCAAATTCCGGCTGGAATCCATCGGATGTCTGTAAATGTCCCCCCAATAGCTTGCCTATGCTCCCTCAAGACATTCAACAATTTTTTTACCTGTACATCATTCAACAAAGAAGAAATGATTACCCATAGAGTATCATTTAAGCCAAGAAATGTATACCTCAAGTGCGGTGGAAGTGGTTTGAGTTCTAGTTGCGGTGGCTCAATAATTGAAGTCTTTGTGAGAGGAGTAGCTCTATTCTCCAAGTCGAGAGAGAGCTTCTTTGGAGAATAAGTGTAGGCACCCAAGCTCTTCCAATGCATTGACTGATTCCATATACCCCTCCATATCTTCACCATCAAAGTTTACCAAAATAGCTGCCAATGCCTCACAGAGGCAATGTTCTTCCATCTTCATTTCAAACGTATCTTCCACTTCATCAACAATATCAATCACCGAGATACTTTCATATTTATGTGGTAGTTTCATGCCCTTGCTTGCCTGGAATGTAACCTCTTCATCATTCACATATAATTTGATATCATTTCGTTCTGAATCTATTAGTGCTCTTCCTATGTCAAGGAATGGTCTCCCCAAGATGATAGGGACTCTTTTTCAACTGCATAATCAAGGATTATGATATCGGTGGGTAGATAGAACTCTCCCACTTTCACAAGCACATCATCGACAATTCCCACCGGTCTCTTTATGGAACGATCGGCCATTTGCAACCTCATACTTGTAGCCCTTGGAATAAGTTGATGCTAGCCACATTATCACAAAGAGCTCTTGCAAAATCACGCGCCCCAATAGTGTATGGAATGGTGAAAGCTCCCGGGTCTTTGTTCTTTTGAACGGTGGTTGTTGCAATGATTGAACTACCCGGTGAGTCACATTCACCACTTCATTGTTGGTGGTTCTCTTCTTGGTAATCAATTCTTTCAAATACTTAGCAAAACCCAGCATATCTTGAAATGCTTCCATAAATTGAATATTTACTGATAATTGCTTGAGAATGTCATAGAAGTTTTCGAGTTTGCTACCATCAACATTCCTAGAAAGTCTTTGAGGGAAAGGAGGAGGAGGTCTAGGAATATATTTTAGATTTTTTGGTGCCTCTATCACCTTTTCCTTTACCTCTTCCCAGTTTAATTCTTAAACTTTGAACTCTTTCGGAACCTCTTTAGCTTCAACAACAATTTTCTTCAACTTGTGCCTCAACCTCTTGTTCGGAAACTTCCCCTTCAACCACTTGTTCACTCTCTCCTTGTAGTACCTTCCCACTATGAGTAGTAATTTCCATGATATGAGAAGTTGGACCACTCCCACTACCCTTTGGGTTCGCAATTGTGTCACTTGGGAGTGTCCCCTTTTTCTTTGGATTTTGTTCCCTAAAGAGATCTCTCATTTGCATCTCCAATTTTTGAATGGATGCAGTATGAGAACCAACAAGCTCGGTCATATTCCTCAAAGAGGTGTCGGACCTGTCCTGATTTTGCAATACCCGTTCAAGCATGCTTTGCAAATTGGAATCACTTAAGGAACCTTGTTTTGAATATTTCCCCTTTGGTAGAACATAAGGGTTTGAAATTAGATTGGAGAAATTGCTATTGTTGTTATTCTAATTTTCTTGATTTGAGCTACCTTGGTCATTTCGCCACTGTTAGTTGCCTTGACCTTGCGGATTCGGCCTCCATTGATTTTGTTGTCCTTGAACTTGGTAGTGTTGCCTTTGATAACCCCATTGAGAGTTGTTGACATAGTTTGCTTCCTTAAAGTCTTCATTTCATGTGGGTTGAACATCCACCACCACATTTACCTTTTTCGTTTGGCTTTCGGTGAACATCTTTGTCAACACATTGAAATTAGTGGCAAGACCTGCAATTACTTGATCTCTCTCTTGGTTTTCCTTACTCATGTTGGTCAAGGAGGGAGCACCGTAAACAATTACACATGTGGTGTCCTCTGAGTGCCAAGCTTGGTTATGTTGCGCCATTTTATCAAAAATTTTGTGACCCTGCAAATATCTTATCCATGAAAGATCCATCAGCTACATTCTTGGCTATAGATTGGTTCATAGCATCTAAACCCAGGTAGAATTTCTCCAATAAGATAGAATCCAGAAAAGACCATGATGAGGCAACCTCACCAAATATAACTTGAATCGATTCCATGCTTCATGTAGATGTTCTCCCGGTAGTTGCTTGAAAAAGAAGATTTTATCCCGAAGCTCATATTTCTTACTTTGCGGGAACCATTTAGCTAAGAATTCTCGGACAAGTTCTGGCCAAGAGTGAATGGAATTTGGTGGCAAATTTTTTCCTTGCTTCTCCAGCCAGTGAGTACTTGAACACCCTCAACCTTAGGGCATCATCTGAAACGTTGTTCTGCTTGTGCATCGCACATACACCTAAGAAGTTTCTAAGATGTTTTGTCGGATCATCATCAGTGGAATTCCTAAAAAACCCTCCTCTTTGAGCATTAGGATTAAACCATGTTCCACCTTGAATGTGGCAGCACCAACTATCGGAGGTACAATAGCATTTGTAACCTTAATTTACTCATCGATGTTCGCAAAAGAATTTTCTTTTTCATTATATTCAGCCATGTTTTCCTATCAACACCAAGAAAAACAAGCAAAGTGTGATGGAATAGAAGAAGACATAAAGTAAAGCACACATTGATTAGTAATTTCAAAATCGTATTCCCCGGCAACGGTGCCAAAATTTGATATGCTCAAATTACAGTTTAATTGAATAGTGTAAGGCGGTCAATGTCAAATATAGTAACCCGACAAGGTTGGGGTCGAATCTAGGAATAGGCGTGAAAGGGATTCTTGAGTAGTGTGCTACTTGCCTTAGGTCGTAGTTCTATTCTGTTATCGTAACAAGAAAATGATATGATTGTGAATTGAAGAGATAACTAATTGTAACTTTGAGAATGTAATGATTTGATTAAGGAAACCAAGATTGTATCCCAGTTAATGAAATGTAATGTTATCGGTGTTAATATGATATATTTCTAATGGAAGGTCTTTTGATATGTAAATGATTTCTAAATGACTACCCAATACATTCCAATAGTTGGGTAGTATTTTCCCTTTATGATTTTTCGAAATATAAAAGAGTTGCACATTAAGATCAACCAATTTATGCTAAGTAGAACCCACTTATTCCTAAGCGTTTCTATTAAACAAGAGTTAAAGTCTTGAGTTCTTGAATTCAATACTACCAAACCCTAACTCACTTTCCCAAGTAAAGAAAGAGTAAAATGGAGCAGATTAATGTTTGCAACCACCAACCGTAAATAAAGAACAAGAATTGAATAAATATCAATCAATCATTATATATATATTCAATGTTAAACACCCATTAACATTACAACCATCTAGATTCCACAACCTTAGTATTTAAAACTAGCTACTCATACTAAAATGCAAGAACAAAGCATTTAATAAAGCCATAAAGCTTACAAAAGTACAAGATTCCTTCTTCACAAAACTCCAAATAAATGAAGTATTCAATGCTCTCTAAGTAGAACCTTGTTTCAAACTTGAATACCTAACACAAATCCTAGTTATTCTCTTTATAGTGGACCAAAAGTCGTAGTCAAAATCAGACAAAAATACCCCTTCAGATGGCTTATGCGATCGCATACTGGTCGCAGACCAGTTATGAAGACCACATATTGAACATCCCATCGCATCTTTGCTGGGTTCCAGATCTGACTTCTATTGCATAACAGTTATGCGGTCCGCATAGATGTTATGCAATCACATATCCCACCACATATATGCTAAAGTCATTATTCTTCAGGAGTTATGCTACCATTATGCGGCACGCATAGGTGTTATGTGACCCAATAATGGACCGCATATTTTCTTCTTCATTTGTCCCAAAAGACTGTCTCTGTTTGCGATCAGCAAGGCAATTGTGCGGTCCGCATGTGAGTTATGCGACCGCATACTTGCAGCATATCCGTCTTTTTTGTGACTTTTGACTTCTTTTCCATGTTTTCAAGTATTCAAGCTCATGCACTACAAAACAATAAAACTTGATCAGAATTAACCAAAAACGCATTAAAAGACAAGTTAAAATCTGAGTAATTGGTATCAATTGTGCAAAATTCTATGTCACATCATTTTCCCAAGATGCTTAAGTGTTCTTAGATGATGCTTTTGTTGAGGGTAACCTTTTGGCAGGTTTTGAATTTTTATTGAAGACCTTACGTTTTGATTATGGGCTTCAGACGTCTTCGAGCCTTTTTAAGGGTGGTCGTAGCCTTTTAGGTTCAGTCACTACCTAATAGGTTTTGTGCCTCCGGGATCTGATAGCCCGAATTGCCTGAACTTATTTTTTATGGCAATCCCGAGTGGGGATAGCCCTTGGACTCTGATAGAGATAGCATTAGGGCTTGATAGTCCTTGAATAGGGGTAGACCTTAGGATTGATGCTTTAAGAGGCAAAAATACGTAATAGCAAGGTGGAAACTCTCTTTCATTTATATGTAAAGTACATGATTGAAAGCGTATAAAAGCTTTCGTTATGGCTAAGGTGGTCTATGCGGGAATGGTTCACTTGACTGGTGGACCTTACAATAAATCCTAACCACAGAGTCTAGGTTGCTCAAGCATACAGTTTCCTTCTTTTCTTGCTAAGAAGATTAACCCAAGGGTGATGGCCCACAGTATTCGAGGTCGATCTTAAGAAAGTTCAGATGCTTATGATGCGACCATTTACTCCGATTTGAAATTGATCTTCTAATCTAAGTTAGCATGATTATTTACTATTGCCTCGTTAAAAACCTTGCAAGAAAACTCATTTGGGATAAAACCGATTCAACGAAAAAAGAGTGCAATGCATGCTTTCATACCAAACAATCACATTTTCCTTTGGTTGTCGCCTGCAAGTGTTATTCTAATTCATAATATGATAAAAAGGTAAATGAGACCGTACCTTAGCAGTAGTACTACTTTAAGTGCGTCATGTTCCAGTTGTTCAGTAGTTGTACATTGTATCTGTTGATATCCAATTTTTTCCCTATGTATTTTATACCCAAAATACCATCAAAATAGCATGTCTATGCACATATAAGCATGCCCAAGAGTTTTAGTATTTTTTCCCAAATTTTAAGATTTTTAAAATTAATTTATTGTCTATTTTAACAATGCAAAATCCAATAATTATTTTCAAAATTGGCATTTTTGTAAATAATTTATTTACATCCTCATATTTACACCAAAATATAATTAAGGTGATTTTTGCATATTTTTATAAATTTATTTGGCATTTTTAAAGCTAAATTGCATATAATTACAATTATAGCCTATTTTTACAATTAATAGCATTTTACAGTTACAAAATCACCCCCGGTATTTTTAGATTAATAATTATATATTATTTATTAGTTTAGTATTTTTAATTTGTTTTAAAATTAGTTTGATTATCTTATAAAAAATTAAAAAGGGATATATTGGCTATTTAACACATAGCCCATTAATGTCTTAGCTTTAGCCTCAATTTGACACCCCCAATCCCACCCAATTAAACGACCCAATTTTAATTTTTTGACCCGACCCCTTAGCCGAATTTCTAAGCCCATCTGGTTTTCTTTTAAATCCTGGTCGTTGATCATTTTGATCAACGGCCAAAATCCATTCTTTCCTTTTTTAATCCCCTAACCCTAATTCATTTACCCAAAGACAGCCGCCTTCATCTCCCAAATCCTCTCTAACCCTCTACAAAACCCTAGCCCTATTCTGCTTACTTCCATCTCATTTCCACCAGAATCCATGAAGTCCTGGCCATGGATGGCCTATACCCACTCACCCTCGCCGTTAGACCTAAACTGACCAAAGCTCGGAGGCCGACTTCCATGGTTTCCTTTAGATCTGCCTCAGATCTGCAAGATCTATGTCCTCTCCGGCCAATTTCCGGCGTGTTCAGAGCAATATGAGTCTCTCTGACTCAGGATCCGACTTTCCTCAAGACCTTCTCATCCTAGGGTCTTCTCTGCCATTTTTTAAAAGCCTTCTAAGGTTATTCACTCGTCTATTTCTTTCAGATCTGTGACATGTTTGGTCTTCAATGGACGTTTTAGGGTTTTTCCCCAAATTTTCTTTTCAAAAATTGTTCGAATCCGATTTTAGGGTTTCTGGAAAAGGCTTTTGTAAATGTTTTCTGACTCTTTTGCTCTCTCTTATGTGTGTTTATAATCGCTTGTTTACTTCTTATTATGCTCAATGTTTGTTCTCTTATTTCTTTCTAATTATGCAAGACTTTCTTTTTCCATTCTTTGATCTCGTGTAACTCGGTTTGATTTCTCTGCTATATGTGTTTAAGTTTGAGCTATTTGATTTTGTTTCACCTTACTGAGTTTTGTTCATGTTCCTGCAAGCATGCTTTTACCCATTTTGTTTAAAACTCATAGCCTCTCTTTCTTCTGAACTTGTCTCTATATGCTTGCCTCTCACAAGCCTTTGAAAGGGGCTTCTGCGACTCTCTCAATGACCTTGATTTCTCACCTCTTTGTCTGACTCAATTTGAAACCCTAAAATTTGGGGGTTTTTCTTTGGGAAAATGGTATTAGGGTTTCACTTTGGAACCCTATGCTTTCAGACTCACTATGAGCCTGTAATCGAACTCGAAATCCTACTTGCCTGTGACTCAGAAACTTTCATTCTTAGACTCCTTTCTTTGTTTGAGTTGTATGCTTTTTTTATATATGAGACAAGCTCCACTTTCAAAGGGTTTCACCAACCAAGTAATTGATTTTGAAATCCCTTTAATCATGCTAGTGATTCATTACTGATTTCTTTCGATTGAATCTCCTTTTACCCCACCGGCTGTTTTATTTTGATCCTTTTGTGTAAGAATCCTATACTTGTGATGTTTTCCCTAAATACATAGTCTCGCGTATTCCTTCTATGATTTTGTGCCAATGTTTGAATTATTTCAATACTTGTATGACTCTTTCCTTAATTATTTGGGATTCCTTGCGATTACAATTTGGATTCGGGATCCTCTTGATTGATTCTTTTCAAACAGATGCCATATTTTACTTTATAAATACACTATTATTCCAACTTTCCTTAATCACTCACTATGTAGTTGACCTTGGTTGTGCATTATGTGGTTTATTTGCCCTAATCAGCCCTATTGAACTGATTTCTTTTCCTTATTCTGCCCTGACTAACCGCTTGAACTAGACTCCTTAATCAAAGGATTCCAGATGTCTTAATTGACACTAATTGATTGTTATTTCCATGTTTTTGCCCTCTTTGCCTATGTGTTGCTGGTTTTCAAAACTATATAAGGACCTAGTCCTCCCCCTTTCTAGCAAGGAGTAATTCTCTAAAAAAAAATACACAAAAATACACCAACTCACACACTGAATTCATTTTCTTGCAATACTGTTTTCTGATCGTGCTTTGCTTGATATCTCTTGAAACTGCTGTTGATACCCAATTTTTCCCCATGTATTTTATATACTCAAAATATTCTCAAAATAGTATATGTATGCATACATAAGCATGCCCAAGAGTATTGGTATTTTTCCCTAATTTTCTAAGATTTGCAAAATCTTTATTGTCTATTTTAGCAGTATAAAATCCCATAATTATTTTTAAAATTACCCTTTTTGTGTATAATTTATTTTAATCCTTATATTTACACCAAAATATAATAAAGGTGTTTTTTTGCATATTTTTACAAATTTATTTGATATTTTTAAACTAAAATTGCACAAAATTGCAATCATAGCCTATATTACGATTAATGGCATTTTACAAGCATAAAATTATTCCCAGTATTTTTAGATGAATGTTTATATATTATTAATTAGTTCAGTGCTTTTAATTTATTTTAACTATTCTTATATAAATTAAAGGGGAGAAATTGGTTATTTAATACATAGTCATTTCAATTGCAATTGTAACCTCAATTTAACCCCCAATTACAACCCTAATCAAACAACCCAATTTTATTATAACCTGACCCATACCCTTTCCTATCATACCCAAACCCGGTCCCCATTTAACCTATTTAATCCCAGTCGTTGATCTTTTAGATCAATGGCTCCCCTCATCCCCTTCCTTTTCTAGTTCAAACGACCCCTTTACCCTACCTCATTTCTCACCGACCGCTGCCTCTGAAACCCTCCACTCTCTCAAACTCTCTCGAAGGTTCTCAAACCCTAGTCGCCTCTTGCCGTCTCAGACCATAGATCCACCGGAATCTATGGCCACCAAAGCTTTGGGGATCTTACACCCACCCCTGGTGCTCTTATACACCGGTTTTCTGAAGGTTCAAGGCCTGACCTTGAAGATCTCTACCCAGGTTTCCTTCGATTCAGGGTTCCATGGTTGTCTCCGGCTTTACTCCAGCGTATTATGGTCGTTCGAGCCTGAGTCTAACTTCTCCGGCTTAAATCCACGAGTTTTCCAGGCCTTTCTCACTTCTAGGTTTCTTCTGAAACCCTAACCTTTCGAGGTTCTTCTGATTTCTCAAGATCTGTCCTAGATCTGTGTTTATCTTAAGGTCTCAGACATTTTCTCAAAAAGGTTCTTTCAAAACTTTGTTTTTAAACCTTTCACCTTCTCTGATTTAGGGTTTCTTTGATTTTTAACATGCTCTACTGTGATTATTCTATGTTTCTTCTACTGTGTTTCTTCTACTGTGATCCTTATATGTTTCTTCTACCTTGTCCTTATGAGTTCTTCTACTGTATTTTGCATGATTATTCTTTTATTATGTTTTTCATGAGTTTCTTCTACCGGGAAGTACGTGTTAAAGGTCTCAGTTCCGTTGAGATTTCTGAACTTATTCCGTTAATATTTTTTGCCTGACTTACTTGTTTTCATCTCTAGATTCGATTAATGGTAAAAACCCTAGAATTTGGGGTTCATTCGAGTTTTTGAGGCTGCTTGTTACGTGATTTATTTGTTTCTTATCTCTGAATGTGTTTGATTTCAAAACCCTAGTCTCTTTGGACCTATTTGAGTTCCTGAAGTTGTTTCCTCTACTCCTCGACTGAGTTTCAAAATCTTTGTGTCAACTTTGTTTCTTCATACGATTCTAACCTCTTGCTAAACTCTATATGACCTTTTACTTGACCTTTTCCATGCTATCTGATATTCCCTTCTCTCTGGGATGACTACCATGTTCCTATAGTCCTCTACTCACTGATTTTTTATTGCATGACACTCTTCTTTGTCTTAAATTCATCCTCACATGCTTAATGTTTATGCACTCTTTATAGGTTAAATTTCCCTCTCAAAATAACCTTTGATTGTCGACTGATTTCAAATCTCTTTGTGTAATTTTGATTGCACTCTTGTAATTGATTCTTCCCTTATTGTATTAATTTCCCATGTTTCTTGGACTTGTTGAAATACTTTCCTTTGAACTTTCGACCCTACTTTTCTACTTAAGTTGATTTGATACCATTACCTTAATTACACTAGTATGGGATTTTTACAGACCTTTCCTTAATTAAGGTTTAATGAACCTAACCTCTATTACCTATTATGTACTCGTACTATGTTGAAAATATTTTCCTTATTTGACATGTTCAGCCCCTACGTGATTTCTTTCCTTATATAACACATGTATGCTACCGTTCGATTTAATTCCTTAATTAAAGGAAGTCTTTGATACTAATTTGATTTTTGATGAACACATATTCCTAAATTATATCTGAATTACAGCCCTTACCTTATTTTCTGCCTGTTTCTCACCCTATAAATACCTGCTTTTTCATTGACACAAAGACAACCAACACTCGAGTCTTTTCTGAACTCACACTCATACACAAAGTATTCTCTCTTGTTGTTTGTACTGTGGCTTCTTTGCAAGACTTGTGCTCTCTTTTGCTTGTCTTTTTCTGAAACTTGTATGTCTTTTCTTTAAACTTTTGTCTCATCCCTATGTATTTATTCTGAGGTTTCATTCTTTTGTGTGGTTTGCTGTATATGTTCTTAACTTATGCTAAGTATTTTTCCTTCCTTATTTATGTTCCCATATAAATCCCTACCCCTAATCCCTTCAATGTGCTGAGTTACAACCTTGGCCTGACAGCATCCTAATTACTGCCCAGGCCATGGCTCGACCTTCAATAGGTCCTAACTCTCCAATGTTTGGCTAGTAGGCTGGTCAGGGGTGTGCCAGCATTCTATGTTGCTAGGCATGACCACCAGCCTACCTTGGCATCCCTTAATTCCCTCTATTGCTGTTACACTTGTTCCTAGATTCTATGTTCTGCACCCCCCCCCCCCTCCAATGAGCCTTGCCTTAGGATCTTGAGTTCCCTCTGAACTTGGACATTGGAGGGCTGGCCCTTCCACACTGCACTTTAATTCAGTTTTGTAATGATATCTAGGTGTAAGCATTGCGTGGAGTTCTTGAAACTCCTTGGAACTTTGACACACTCCAGACAAGAGAAAGGCTTTGGAATCTGATCCCGGCGGTTGGTTCATATCATATTGTTAGACTTTGGGTCTGAATTAGGCTCCTTGGATGTAGCTTAAAAGCTCTAATGTAATTTTATTTTTTGTTTGATTCATTTGGTCTATAATAAATTTGTAATAACTTATGGGGTTTTAGTAAAAAGGGGAGGGTTATTTATTTATGTTTAAGGATAGATATCCTGCCTATAGGAGTTTTCTTTAAATTTCTGCTCTTTCATATATAGAAATCATACTCGTAGGAATTCTGCACTTTCATATATAGAACTCATTCTCGTATGAATTATGCACTTTCCTATATAGAAATCATGCTCGTAGGAATTCTGCACTATCATATGTTGAAACCATGTTTATAAGAACTCTGTATATCATATAGATATCCTGCTCATAAGAATTCTGCATATAGAGACCTTGTGTTTAAGATTCTGCATTTTTGCATCTATCTTTAGGCAAACAGTTATAGGTCAAATAATAATCAATTGCATCCTATATACCATGCTCGTAGGATTTTTGCAGTCCTGCTACGCCTGTAAAATGTGCTTAAAATTAACGACATTAGAAAGCATGCCTATAGGAACTATCAACCAAATCTGAATCACGGTCGTTTTAAGACTAGTCTGTCAGTAGTAACCAACTGCAGAACTCGTATCATTTTGTTAAAACTGGCAACTTTCTGTAATCAGTTTACTTCTTATTTTCTAAAACCAGTAGATATCATGTCTATAAGTTTCACCTAGGCAAGCCTTAGGGTAAAAGCTATAACTGCATCAGTCTTCAATAATTTCATCCAGGCGGACCTAATGCGGATTTCTTGTCTAAAAATATGGGTTGAACCAGTCCGCTTAACGTTTAAGTTTAATTTGGACCTAATCAGTATATGTAAAACGTGCTAAACTACATGATTTCTGCGATTCTCAGGAGGCTTATTTGAGCTTTTAATTGCTATGTGTACCCCATAACTGTCCTATGTGTTTTGTTTGATGCATTAGAATTTTTACCTTTCTAAACTCCTGAAAAAAGCCCAAAAATTCCTTGCTATGATAGGACTAGAAGTCCCAAATGCCTTCGGGACTGATAGGATTGGGACGAGTAATAACATGCTATAAGTAACGATACCATTTCGTGCTTAATACCTTAACGGGGTGGAAAAGGGTATATATAGATAAAATGACCACGCGATAACACCACGTGTATAAACGGTTACCGGGTGTTGTGTGGCGTGATCCATATTATGTATAAACCTTGGAACCCTTACCTTATTTGTCCATTTTATTTTTTGCCAAACTTCAGCTTTTAAACTGCTTTTAACTTGCAACAACTATGTAAAAATTTCTCTTGTTACTCTTTTATTAAAGATTATAAAACTGCTTCCTCTATCAAAATTCAGTTTCTTTGACTTCCTTAATCCTTTGCAACCATTATATGAAAATCCCTCTTTGTATTTGTAATTCTTGTTTGTCTACTTGTTGTTTGCATTTAAAGTCACAACATAGCATGGCCGGGAACCAAACTAGTGGATCTTGAGGGGTGCCTAACACCTTCCCCTCGAGATAATGTCTAGCCCTTACCCGAACTCTTGTTTTCAAATTCAAAACACTTAGTGTCCTAATGCACTTAATCATTAGGTGGCTACTCTTCAATCCCAAAAACCCAATTCCCAAACGGGAATAGAGTTGTTTTCCTGAATGTCATAAACCCGATCTCACTCTAGAGAAAAAGGGGGTGTCGACAGCATGGCGACTCTGCTGGGGACTTCTTTAGGCTTTTACCACTTCATGTTATATATGACTTTATTGCTCTTTTTATCTTTTACTGCTTTATTTAATGTCTTTTTCGAAACTAACTTGGCTTTTTGTTTCTTTTTCTTTACTACTTTCCTTCAATACCATTGTAATTTTTGGGCAATTATTGTAATCATTATGAATGTGAAAATACGTGACAATTTGTTTCATTTTTGTAATTGCATCTTCGGCATCATATTCCACTCGTGCCAAACAAATACCATAGCAACGCTTGATGAGTGGTTGCTCTTCCAATATTATTACCCCCTAAATTCTGGCAAAGGTGTATTTGTGGTAAAACTAGTCGATCAGCGGTGCAGTCGACGGTTCCGTGCCTTTCCCTCTTGAGTTGTCCGCTCAAGGGTACCGGTCTAGCACCCCATAGAAACCTTATTCTATTTAACTGTTCATGCATCACTGTCAAAGCTAGCCGGGTCAGTTATGTTATCCACATAATGACCCTTTAAGATAGCCTTATCCAAAGTCCAATGAGTTCCCCTGGAACCCATACGGACAACACCATACTCTGTGCATTTATTTGGAGGACTAAATGTTGTTTATGCCAATTATTAATTTAAATAGTCGAGTCCGGCGGGGGTGAGGGATTAACGCTTTGTTTTGCAGAAAATGAGGCACGAAATCCCCAGTTTCGGCATGGTAACCAATATTCATCCAAGGTTGCTAAGATGGTGGAAGGACCTTCATTCCAATGACCGTACTCTTGTCCGTAAATATTTGGGAAACTTACCCTCGCTTTTGGCAATTCGACCGGACAACAAAATCATAGAGGTTGCGACCTTATTCTGGGACAGTGATAGATCAATATTTCGATTTGGGGACCTTGAAATGACACCATTGCTTGAGGAAGTATGTGGGTTAGCCGGTATTCCTTGGGAGACTTTAGGTTTACTCATGCCAGAAAACCGTAAGGGTAAGGGTTTCTTCAAAATGATGGGGTTGAAGAAAAATTCAGACTTGACCTATTTGAAGGATTCCTAGTATCCTTTCGACCACCTATACGAGAGGTACGGTCATAGCAAGTCCTACCGCACCTATCCAGATGAATTTGCCCTCACATTATTGGGGCATATCCATAGGAGAGTTTTTGTCTTCATGTTTTGCTTCCTGGGAATGATAGTGTTTCCCATGAAGAAGGCAATGATCCATATCCGACTAGCCATGGTTGTGAAGATACTGATGGAAGGGATTAAAGGGAAACATTTCAGCATAGTGCCCATGATTATTGCGGAGATCTACCGAGCTTTGGAAAATTGTCAACGAGGGGCCAGTCATTTTGAGGGTTGCAACTTATTACTCCAACTCTGGCTTATAGAACATCTCCAAAAGGGTCGATACCGTCAAGAGCTTCCGCGAAGGCCGTGGAATGATCATATATCCTTTCACCATCCCAATAAAATGAACTATATGCCTGACATGTTTGCTCAGCCGGGGGATGCTCGAGGATGGGTATAGTTGTTTGAAAGCTTGAAAGAAGACAAGGTGCAGCGGATGTTCGAATGGCTCCCCACTAGAGAGTTCATCATCCGCTCCCGGGACACTCTATTCCATATACTCATGGGTCTGAGGGGAACTTATCCCTATGTCCCTCTCCGAGTCATGAGGCAGGCAGGGAGAAAGCAAGTCGTACCAAATCAAAAAGATGAGTCATTTCAGGGCTGACTTCCAAGACGACGACAGCCTATACAAATGTCAAGCTAAACACATATGGAACAGTAAGATCATCCTGGAAATGGATTCCATAGAGCCTGACAGATATCATGCCGGCTACACCTCATATTATCCAGAATGGCTAGAAGAAGATCATGTTGGGTTAGGACAGTCCGGGTCTAATCGAGGTCACAGGGTTATCGACGAAAGGGCTGAGATACAGGTTAAGTACAATCAGTTGCGCAAAAGAATTAGGGAGCACGAGAGTGAGCATCAGGAGATTCAAGAGGCTAATCAAAAGTTGATCAAGGAATGGAAGGATATGGCTGTTAGAGCCAACAAGCGCCTAGGGAATTTGGAGCGAGGGTTAGTAGAGCTGGAAGGGAAGTTCATCCGGAGGAACGAGAATTGCCAAAACGCCGAGGGAAATGAAGGAGGACATTTGGCTAGGGCTTATCTGCTGCTGGGATTGCGTGAGCTGGTGACACTGTTCGATAGAGCCAAAGATTCCAAGTCTGGGGAAGCTCCTTCTGGGACCAAATAGTTAGGAGTTTCTTTTCTTTTTCGCTTTGAAATGTAATAAGGCCAAAGGTCGTTATTGATATTTCACTTTATGCAATTTTAGGGTCGTTTTGGGATTCGTCTTATTTTTTATCAATAAAATGAGCCATTTAGCATTATAAGTTCTCCAAATCAACCTGTTGCTAGGCCTACCTCGGGCGCAACGAGGTACCCAATTTAGGAAACGATTTATATTCTTGTACTATGTGTTTAATTTTGCAATATTTTTCTCAGAATCCGTACTAACTTGCTACCTTTTTTGTTTTTACTTTTATTTTTATTCCCCTCCCCAAAAGGTTAGTTCATGCATTTTGGCATCGTCATCCTACTCCACAAGATCTAAGGGCCCTCCACCTCCTTCTCCTCCAAGTTCTATCAAAAGCAAGAACAAAGTAAAAATGGAGAACGCGAACAGCATAAAGGATGACTCATCTGAAAGGTTACAGGTTCCTCAGGGTGTTCAGGTATCCAAAGAAAGTGTCGCTCAGCTCGAACAAAAGTTATTGAAATTTCAAGAAGAACTAGACCAAGTTCGAAACTTGGCAAGTCTGTCATTCTTCCTCACGACTCCAGACATCAAATTTCCCAAAGCTCAACACCTCATACCTTCACAGAACACCCCGAAGTCGCAGAAATAACCCTCTACTCATCAAAATTGCAACACATGTCACAACAACGCTCCACTCCTCATCCCTGAACCGTTAAATGATCATCCCCACCACACTCCCATATATATGGAAACCATGCCATAATACGTCAACCCATTACAAACACACCAGAGTCTTATGACAAAGACTCTCTCATCAAGAACCTGGCTACTGAGCTCAAGAAATTAATTAGCCGAGTCCAGGGCGTTGAAGGGAACAAAGGCATTGAAGGGCTGAATTATGAGGTTATTTGTATTCAGCCAAACGTTGAACTCTCGGAGGGTTACAAACCTTCCAAGTTCGAAATGTGTAACGGCTCAGGGATCCTAGAGTCCATCTGAGGACATATTGTGATAAACTGGTCAGCGTAGGAAGAGATGAGAAGATCCGCATGAAACTCTTCATGAGAAGTTTGAAAGGCGATGCGCTATATTGGTACATTAGCCAAGATCCTAAGAAGTGGACGAGTTAGGTTAGAATGGCGTCCAGTTTCATGGACAGGTTCAGGTTCAATACAGAGAATGCACCAGATATCTTTTACATCCAGAATCTGAAAAAGAAACCCACTGAGACATTCCGCGAGTATGCAACTAGATGGAGATCCGAGGCTGCTAAGGTCAGGCGTGCCTTAGAAGAAGAACAAATGAACCAATTTTTTGTCCGAGCTCAGGATCTGCAGTATCACGAGAGGTTAATATTGATAGAGGGCCAGAAATTATTTGATATCATCAAGCTGGGAGAAAGGATTGAGGAAGGCATTAAGAGCGGTATGGTCACTAATTTTGAGGCACAGCACGCCACCAACAAAGCCCTACAATCTGGTGGCACATACAAAAAAAAGGACGTGAGTGCCGTAATGGTCATACAAAGAGCCAAGTCTCCAGTAAAATACCAAGCCTACCCAGTACCCCCTCTCACATACCAGTCTATTCCCAATTACTAAGCACCTCCGCCCTCTTACCAAATTCCATCACCCGCTTACCAACCATCTCCATCCCCCGCATACCAACCTACTTCACCAAAATATTCCCAACCTGCACTCGTCTACCAAGCCTATAATACTCACTAGCAATCACCTCCTGCCCGCCAAAACTTCCCCAGGCCATGCCCTAACTTCGATCGTAGACCTCCCAAACAATATACCGCCATCGTCGAGCCAATCGACCAATTATATAAAAGACTCAAAGCAGCCGGTTACGTCACCCCAATCCCTTCCATAACTCCAGAAAATCCTTCCTAGTGGGTCAATCCAAATAAAACATGTACGTACCATTCCGGCATGAAAGGGAATACCATTGATGAGTGCCGATCTCTGAAAGACAAAATCTAAGCTCTAATTGACAACAAAATCATTGTGGCCAAAGGACCTGCTCCTAATGTTCGAAACAATCTGTTGCCTGATCATAAGGGTGGTGGTGTGCACATGATCGAGGTAGAAGATGATTGGGAGCCCAAAAGGTCAATTGGATTAATTGCTGAAGGTGAAGAGCCCAAGAAACCAACCGTCACATTGAATCCAATTGTATTCCAAATCCAGCCCTCCGGGGATGCTGAAGTAAACATATTTGTGCCACTCAAGTTTGAAACACTGTCATCCAAAAGGACCGCAGAGCCGATTGAGGTGGAGTTTAGGTCTCCAAAGGTAACATTTGAAGTTGTTATGTTGCTACCCAAAATGAGAGTCCCCATTCCTGTAGCGATGTCAGCTGTAACGCCATTCCAGACACAGGCCATTCCTTAGGATTACACCGCTGAGGCAAGAAAAAAGGAAAAACTAAGTTTGGAGAAGCAATCGCAGCACAGGGTATAACCAGGACTGGAAGAATTTATACTCCGGAGCACTTAGTTGAATCAAGTAAGCAGGCCTCTGGACGGCCTATTAAAACTAGACTTGATGATCTCTAGCGGAAGATACAGGTGAAAGAATACTCAGTTGTTGATCAATTAAACAAAACACCAGCGCACATCTCCATTCTAGCTCTGTTGCAGAGCTCCGAGGCACATAAGAACGCCCTAATGAAGATACTGAGCGAGGCATACATACCCAGAAATATAACTGGAGGAGAGATGGCAAATATGGTTGGGCAGATATTGAAGAGTCATAAGATCACTTTCCATGAGGATGAGTTGACCCCTGAAGGTTTAGGACACAACAAAGTGTTGCACATCACTGTGCAATGTGAAGATATTTCATCACCAGAACTTTGATTGAAGGAGGATCCAGCCTCAACATTTTTTCATTGGTGACCCTCAGAACATTGGGGAAGAGTCTACATGAAATCAAGGATGGGGCTATCAACGTTAAAGCTTTCGATGGTTCCCAAAGGCCCACTATTGGGGAGATAAGTTTATGTCTACAAATGGGGCCAACTTGGTTCGATGTTGATTTTCAATTAATAGAGATCCCAGCATCATACAACTTACTACTGGGACGACCTTGGATCCATGCCGCTGAAGCTGTAGCATCAACCCTGCACCAGGCAGTGAAGTTTGAATGGAATTAGCAAGAGGTGATTATTCATGGTGGCAAGAGTAACCCCATATACTGTCGCCAAACCATCCCAGCGATCGAAGGGAGAAGGAAGCTAGAGGAGAGAATTACCACCACATTAAGCGAGTCAACGCCGTGGATAAAGACAAATGGTGGGATAACAAGATAGAAAGTATACTGAATTGGAGCAGGTATGAACCTGGCAAAGGTCTCGGCAAGAACCTTTAGGGAATCACCAAGCCTATCAAACTGAAGAAGCATGGCACCATTTTCGGGTTAGGGTATGGATATACTTGGCAGGAATTCAGGAACTGGTCGCCACCATGGCACGTCCCTTACTATCCGATGGAGCACCCAATACCCCGCCAGGAACAGACTTTCCAGTCGGCCGACATCATATATGGGTCAGAGGAAGATGAAGCATTAGCAGCAATGAAGAGCCTGTTCTTGAAAGATGACAATATGGACTATCACGCCATTCTCGAGGAGGAAGGGGAGGAAGGCCCTTCCATACAGAAAGTGAACCGAGGAGGGTGCCTCAACAATTGGTCCATCAGAACCACCAGGGTCCGGAGAGCTTCGAGGTAGCAAGGCTGAACAAAGCATTATGCATTATCCTTTACTTTTTCATTAGTTGATTTCCCTTCAGTATTATCTTTAAATTTTTGGAAAGAGCTCCGATGTTCAAAACAATTTTTGGCATTTATCAAAGCATTTCAGTTTTTATATAAATCTCGCTCTTATCATTTCTTTTCTCTGCCATTTACTTTACTTTACACTGCATTACTATTACTTATCTTGATGAACCGATGAATGTGACATGCGATGAGATAATGCAACAAACGGACATAGACTCAGAAAAGGATGCGATACCAGAAGAGGTCGTTAAAGAGATTGAGGATTTTGAGAACAGACCTAAGTCTAACTTGGACGAAACTGAGGTTATCAACTTGGGGGATACAGAGAATGTCAAGGAAACGAGCATCAGTGTTCACTTGTCACCATCAGAAAAGGAAGAGTACACGGAGTTCTTAAAAGAATACGAGAACATATTTGCCTGGTCATACGATGATATGACCGATCTCGGTACATCTATTGTAGCTCACAAACTGCCAACGAATCTGACGTGTCCACCGGTAAAGCAAAAGCTCAAAAAGTTTAAGCCAAACATGAGTCTGAAAATCAAGGAAGAAGTTACCAAACAAGTAAAAGCCAAGGTCCTCAGGGTAGTGGAGTATCCAACATGGTTAGCCAACATTGTGCCAGTGCCAAAGAAGGACAAGAAGGTCAGAGTCTGTGTCGACTACCGGGACCTCAACCGCGCCAGTCCGAAAGACGACTTCCACTTGCCGAACATACACATCCTGATTAACAACTGTGCCAAGCACGAGTTGCAGTCAATTATCGATTGTTTTGCTGGATATCATCAGATATGGATCGAGAAGAAAGACGCCACCACTAAATAGACTGATGATTGTCAGAAAGCCTTCGACAGAATCAAGGGATACTGTCAACGCCGCCAGTTCTGGTTCCGCCCGAACTGGGTAGACCGCTATTGCTCTACCTTGCAGTAATGGATGGAGCATTTGGTTGTGTTTTGGGAAAACATGATGAAACGGGAAGAAAGGAGCAAGCCATCTACTATCTCAGCAAGAATTTCACCCTGTACAAGGCCCGGTATTCCATGCTAGAATGCACCTGTTGTGCTCTGACTTGGGTAGCTCAGAAGTTGAGGCATTATTTCTGTGCCTATACCACTTATCTCATATCAATGATGGATCTGCTGAAGTACATCTTCCAGAAGCCCATGCCCATGGCAAGCTGGCCAAATGGCAAATTCTGTTGAGTGAGTTTGATATTGTCTACGTGACTCAGAAAGCGATCAAAGGACAAGCACTAGCCAATCATCTTGCCGAAAACCCCGTGGGCGGAGAATACGAGCCTCTAAAGATGTAGTTTCCCGATGAGGAGGTTTCTTTCATAGGAGAAGACATTGCAGAATCCTATGATGGCTGGAGAATATTTTTCGGCGGAGCAGCAAACTTTAAAGGAGTTGGCATAGGAGCAGTCCTAGTATCAGAAATAGGCCAACATTATCCGGTGTCCGCCGAACTCAGGTTCCCGTGCACCAACAACATGGCCGAGTATGAAGCATGCATCTTAGGGCTCAAGCTGGCCATTGATATGAACGTTTAGGAGTTACTAGTGATTGGGATTCACACTTGCTCATACATCAGGTTCGAGAAGAATGGGCAACCAAGAATTCCAAAATACTCCCATACTTGCATTATGTACAGGAGTTAAGGAAAAGGTTTACAAAGACAGAATTCCGGCATGTCCCCAGAGTTTAGAATGAGTTCGCTGATGCATCGGCCACTTTGTCATCCATGATTCAACATCCAGATAAGAACTTCATTGATCCTATCCTGATAAAAATCCAGGATCAACCTGCTTACTGTTCGCATGTCGAGGAAGAAGTGAACGGAAAGCCATGGTTCCATGACATTAAGAAATATCTGTCAATGGGAGAGTATCCAAAACTTGCAAACACTACGCAAAAGTGCACACTGAAGATGTTATCCAATCACTTCTTAAATAGCGAAGGAATTCTGTACAGGAGGACTCCCGATTTGGGATTACTAAGGTGTGTCGAGGCCAAGGAAGCATCCAGGTTGTTGGAGGAGGTTCATACAGGGACCTGTAGCCCGCACATGAATGGTTTTGTCTTAGCTAAGAAAATACTCCGAACTAGTTATTTCTGGATGAATATAGAGACAGACTACATCCAGTATGTTCGGAAATGCCATCATTTCTAGATCCATGCAGACATGATAAAGATACCCCCTAACGAGCTCAATGCAACCATGTACATTCACCGCTTATGGAATGGATATCATCGGACCTATCGAGCCTGCCATATCAAACGGGCATAGGTTCATTCTAGTGGCAATTGATTACTTCACCAAATGGGTTGAAGCAGCATCACATAAGGTGGTAACCAAGAAGGTTGTGGCTGACTTTGTTTGCGACCGTATCATTTTCCGGTTCGGCGTCCCAGAGTCAATCATCACTGACAATGGTTCCAACCTCAACAGTGATCTAATGAAAGCAATATGTGAGACATTTAAGATTAAGCACAAGAATGTTACAGCCTACAGACCCCAAATGAATGGAGCTGTAAAAGCAACCAATAAGAACTTAGAATATACTAAGGAAAATGATAGAAAAACATAAGCAGTGGCATGAGAAGCTATCATTTGCTCTATTAGGGTACCGTATCACAGCCCGCACATCAACTGGGGAAACTCCTTATATGTTGGTTTATGGCACCGAGGCAGTCATCCCAGCCGAAGTAGAGATTCCCTTCCTGAGAATTATGCGGGAAGCAAAACTTGGAGATGCAGAATTGTTAAAGAGTCGCTACGAGCAGCTAGCCCTCATAGACGGGAAAAGACTGAATTCTGTTTGCCATGGTGAGCTTTATCAGAACAGAATGACCAGAGCCTTCAACAAGTGATTCAAGCCAAGACGATTCGCGCCAGGGCAGTTAGTACTGAAAAAGATTTTTTCGCACCAAGACAAAACCAAAGGAAAGTTTTCTCCTAACTGGCAAGTTTAGTACATGGTTCACCGGGTTGTAACCGGGGGAGCCCTCATACTCGTAGAAATGGATGGAGAAGTCTGGCCAAAGCCAATCAATTTAGATGCAGTGAAGCGATACTATGTGTAACCATTATGATTCCTTTATGATGTAATTTGAACTACGCCTGACCTAATTCCCGTTTAAGAGGGGATACGTAGGCAGCCTTATGGGTTTGATCACAATTTAATAAAACTTTCATTTCCCCCGACACTGGAAACTGAGGCAGAATTTTGAGGAGACCCTCAAAATTTCAAAGTTGACCTTCGCCAAACATCACGCGTAGCCGTCAGAAGCACCAGCCCAGTAAACTAGGGCATAATTTTGCGGACCCTCAAAATTTCGGAGCAAAAGAGGTTGCAATATCTTGAACCGTGCCATAGTCATCGGTTCATCTAAAACCATTTTACCTATTATGTATTTACATCATATTTTTATTATTTTGCTAAGTCATGCATGGCTACTATCCAATTTTCTTTGTTTAGTGATGCTACACCAATGAAAGCAAGAGCCGAGTAGGACAGGAGAAGTCCACAGTAAGACGAACTAACCTTCCTCCTTTACAAAACTCACGATTTTTCTTCGAATGCAGGCACCCCAAAACATAAAATCATCAGATACGATCACATACTTATGCTTTTTCAGGAATACAACTCCCAAAATCATCACCTATTACAAGTGATATCTGCACGCGACATCCCCAGCAGCCACAATGACGCAATTAGCTATCAGCTACCATCTCTCAGCTATGAGATTTTGTTACTCCTCACCTTTATTTAGTGAATTTCATAAGGCTACTTTTTTGCCTTTCGAGACTAAGCATTTGTAAGGCCCCGTGAAATCCCTACTCGAAAACCCAGATCCCGTGGTGCTAAGTTAGGAGCATGTGTTAGAAAGTCATAAATATACCTCGCGGTACAGACCTTTTTGGATTGAATAATGCATTAAAAAGTCAAGAATAAGTTTTCAGAAAAATGCAAGAAATGCGGTCTAGAATACGGCTGCAAATCAGGTATGTGGACCGCATATCTGCCGCAGAGTTAGTTAGAATGTTGGTTAAAATTGAAGTCAGCTATGCAGTCGAAAATGCGTTCGCATAATTGAAATTCGGACCGCATAGTCGTCGCATATTTTCCTTTGAATTTTGTGAGGGTCAGTTCTGCGATGCACTTTGCGACCGCAGAACATGAATACGGACCGCATTCCTGCCGCAGACTCAGTTAGAGTGTCCAGTTTCTGGGGAGCATTTTGCGGTCCATTATGCGGACGGCATGTTTACTTTACGATCACAAATGCGATCGCATATTTGACTCGGGCTCCGATTTTTTAATTTTTAGCCCGACCTCCATATCGATATATCCGGTGTTATAGCTCATTTTAAGCATTCTTCCGAGCATTTCCAGAGGGAGAGAGAGGTTTTCTAGAAAGGGAAAGTCTCCCAATCAAATTACTCCATAAGATATGGCTAAATCCTTGAAGAAAATCAGGTGAAGACCCCTAAACCTTCATCTCAAGAGGTAAGACTTCATCACCCCAACTCTTATTTGTTTTATTTTCAGATATAAGGGTTCACTAGTGAGGTGATTCATGGGTATAACAATGGATTCCTTGCATGCATATCAAACCTTAGAGTAGTAGGAGGTGGTGAATTAAAGAGGGAATACAAAATGATATAAATTGCTCTCAAAAAGGGGCCTAAGATCACATTGCACCTCTAGGGTTTGTCAATATGCTTGAACCAAGCTAGAGTCTCAATCTCATCTCTAATTATCGATTTAATTTGTAATTCTTACTCAATAGATCGAAGTGCTAAGAGTTCCGGAAATTTGTAAAAGAGTAAGGAAAGCTTTATTGAGGTATGTATGGCTAAAACCCCCTTTTTATTAGAAATTGAGCTCCGTTGTCATTTACGAAAGTATGGTAAGAGCTGAATTGGCTAGTGTATTGATTGTTATTACGCATTAATTGATTTGCATATATCTAAACATATTCATGAAAGATGTGCCTGAATGTGAATAATGTACCAATCTTGATAATTAGAGAATGATGAAAAAGTACAGTTATGTGTTGAAATACTTGGGCTATAAGCCAACATCGAAACAAAAAATTATTCATGCTAGTTATGTGCTCACTTACCCGTGATTGCAACTTGATTTATTTTTGATATATGTGTCTATGATCACAACTTTTAAAATGAAATTTGAAAAGGGAAAACGATATGATGATGGTGGCCATGAGTGCCCAGGAATTAATATGATATGTGTGGAATAAAGATTCGAAGGTGTTGACTAATGAGAATGGAGTAATGCCTCCAATGAGGTGACCTAGCCGATCGGGTCGTGATCGGACACCATGCCGCACACATGGTAGTAATGTGCTGATATTGAATTCCAGATAAGGGAAATAAAATATTGATTGAGAGTAATGCCTCCAATAAGGTGACCTAGCCGGTCGGGTCGTGACCGGACTCCGCTCGAGATGGCGGTGGTATTGAGAACAGTGGTGAACATATGACAGAAATGCCCTAATCTAAGTTTTGGAAATTATATGAATTGCATCTTTAATTTATCCATGTTATTTACTGGTACCTATTTGATAGTTCTTTCTAGTAAAATGGTGTTTAGTTATACATACCAGTACAATTCAAATGTACTGACGTCCCTTTTGCCGGGGGCGCTACATTCGTGTTATGATTGTAGGTGGCTCCATAGCGGATAGTGCCGATCGTGTGTAGCGGAGCATTTTTCTACTCGAAGTCTCGGTGAGCCCCTTTTTCTTCCATGGGGCTATATGGTGTATCTTTTGTTATTACAGCTTTCCACTTTTGAGGTATAGTCGGGGCCTTGTCGCCGGCATAGTTATGCTTATATGTTGTATCCTTAGAGGCTCCACAGACACTAGTGTGGGTTACGTACACCATCTATGTTGTAATCCCAAACTGGTGATTTCCATAAACTGTAACTGTAATATAATCCTTGAAGCTAGCTTATGTACGGTAAATCTTTGTGATACGAAATGAACCAATGATGTAGTATGCACCATGTATTCTCGTCTAAATTAATGAAAGGCTTGGGTTGCGTATTCATATTGATTTGGGGTAGAAAGTGTTCGGTAAGGCTTGCTCAGTCGGGTTCACTTGATTGAGCGCCAGTCGCGCCTCCCGAGGTTGGGGCGTGACAGCATTGTCTCCATCTGCATTTTTCTCTGCATTGCATAAGGCTACCTTTCTGCCTTCCGAGGTTAAGCTCTACCTCCATCTTGCATTTCTTTACAATGCATAAGGCTACCATTCTGCCTTCCGAGGTTAAGCTCTACCTCCATTTGCATTTTTCGCATTGCATAAGGCTATCTTTCTGCCTTCCGAGACTAAGCACTGTCTCCATCTGCATTTTTCGCATTGCATAAGGCTACCTTTCTGCCTTCCGAGACTAAGCACTGTCTCCATCTGTATTTTTCGCATTGCATAAGGCTACCTTTCTGCCTTTCGAGACTAAGCATTATCTCGATCTTGCATTTTTCTGCATTGCATAAGGCTACCATTCTGCCTTCCGAGGTTAAGCTCTGCCTCCGTCCTACATTTCTTTACATTGCATAAGGCTACCATTCTGCATAGCTGAAAGATCGCCAACTTTATTTAAATCTCTACATCGGCTGAAATATCGCCAATTTATTTAAATATTTTTATTGACTGAAATATCGCCAACTTTATTTAAATCTTTATATCTACTGAAATAGCGCCAAATTTATTTAAATTTCGCATCGGCTGAAATATCGCCAACCTTATTTAAATCTCAATATCGGCTGAAATATCGCCAACTCTATTTAGATCCCTATATCGGCTGAAACAGCGCCAATTTTGCTTTAATCTTTTCATCAGCTGAAACATCGCCAACATTATTTAAATTTCTATATCGGCTGAAATAATGCCACTTACATTTTTATACATCGGCTGAAACATCGCCAACCTTATTTAAATTTCGGTCCGCTGAAATATCACCATTTACATTTTTCTACATCGGCTGAAACATCGCCAGCTTTATTTAAATCTCTCTATCGGCTGAAATATCGCCATTTACCTTTTTCTGCATCGGCTGAAACATCGCCTGCTTTATTTAAATTTCTGTCGGCTGAAATATCACCATTTAGATTTATCCTTCAAATCGGCTGAAATACCGCCAAATCTTGCATTTCATGAGCTGAAATACCGCCAAATCTTTCATTTCATGGGCTGAAATACCGCCAAACCGTCCAAGGGAGTCATTGTTCGGAGGCACCATCTTCATAGCCCGAGAACGCCATACCATGGCCCGAGGATCCCGCTTTGTATTCTGCACATCATTATTCAAAGGCATCATGTTTTGTAGGCACCATTATCATAGCCTGAGAACGTCATTTCATAGCCTACGAATCCTTTATTATGTGCTTCATGGACCAAGACTTCATGGTCTGAGGACGTCATCTTAACCGTCCAAAGACAACATTCATGGTCCAATGGGAACTTGCATCACGTTTAAATTCCGCACGATATGCTTGTATTACTCTTTTTTAGGTACATCAGCTGGAAATAGCTATTACAGCAGGAGCGATCTCGCCCCGGTTCTCACAACCCATCAGCCCCTGACCACTTTTCCCAACCTAAATATTGCGCCCGTCTCTTCGAAAACCTCCATCGGCATACTCCGTCGATGTATCCTGAACTACATATGACCTGATTCCTGTAAAACCAGGGATATGTAGGCAGCTCAGAAGCCAAAGCTCGGTCAAACCTTTTGCAAGCTATCTCTCTTGGTCAAAATTGGTCATCATATCTTTACCTGACAACTCTTTCATCCTTCCCGGGTAAAGAGGGGCAGCTGTTGATACCCAATTTTTTCCTATATATTTTATAGACTCAAAATATTCAAAAAATAGTATATGTATGCATACATAAGCATGCCCAAGATTTTTGGTATTTTTCCCTAATTTTCAAAAATTTGTAAAATCGATATTGTCTATTTTAGCAGTACAAAATCCCATAATTATTCTTAAAATTACCTTTTTTGTATAATTTATTTTCATCCTCATATTTGCACCAAAATATAATAAAGGTGATTTTTTTGCATATTTTTACAAATTTATTTGATATTTTTAAACTGAAATTGCACAAAATTGCAATCATAGCCTATATTACGATTAATGGCATTTTACAAGTATAAAACTATTCCCAGTAGTTTTAGATTAATGTTTATATATTATTAATTAGTTCAGTGCTTTTAATTTATTTTAAAATCATTTTAACTATTCTTATATAAATTAAAGGGGAGAAATTGGTTATTTAATACATAGCCATTTCAATTGCAATTGTAGCCTCAATTTAACCCCCAACTACACCCCTAATCAAACAACCCAATTTTGTTATAACCCGACCCATACCCTTTTCTATCTTACCCAAACCCGGTCCCCATTTAACCCATTTAATCCTCCCCTGATCCCCTTCCTTTTTAGTTCAAACAACCCCTTTACCCTACCTCATTTCTCACCAACTACCGCCTCTAAAACCCTCCACTCTCTCAAACTCTCTCGAGGGTTCTCAAACCCTAGCTTCCTCTTGCCGTCTCAGACCGGAGATCCACCGAAATCTATGGCCACCAAAGCTATGGGAATCTTACACCCACCCCCTGGTGCTCTTATACACTGATTTTTTGAAGATTCAAGGCCTGACCTTGAAGATCTCTACCCAGGTTTCCTTCGATTCAGGGTTCCATGGTCGTCTCCGGCTTTACTCCGGCGTATCACGGTCGTTCGAGCCTGAGTCTAACTTCTCCAGCTTAGATCCAGGAGTTTTCCAGGCCTTTCTCACTTCTAGGTTTCTTCTAAAACCCTAAACTTTTGAGGTCCTTCTGATTTCTCTAGATGTGTCCTAGATCTGTGTTTATCTTAAGGTCACAGACGTTTTCTCAAAAAGGTTCTTTCAAAACTTTGTTTTTAAACCTTTCACCTTCTCTGATTTAGGGTTTCTTTGATTTTTAACATACTCGACTGTGATTCTTGTATGTTTCTTCTACTGTGTTTCTTGTATTGTGATCCTTATATGTTTCTTTTACTGTGTTTCTTCTATCTTGTCCTTATGAGTTCTTCTACTGTATTTTGCATGATTGTTCTTTTATTATGTTTTTCATAAGTTTCTTCTACCGGGAAGTACGTGTTAAAGGTCTCAGTTCCATTGAGATTTCTGAACTTATTCCGTTAATATTTTTTGCCTGACTTACTTGTTTTCATCTCTAGATTCGATTAATGGTAAAAACCCTAGAATTTGGGGTTCATTCGAGTTTTTAAGGCAACTTGTTACGTGATTTGTTTGTATCTTATCTCTGAACGTGTTTGATTTCAAAACCCTAGTCTCTTTGGACCTATTTGAGTTCCTGAAGTTGTTTCCTCTACTGCTCAACTGAGTTTCAAAATATTCGTGTCAATTTTGCTTCTTCATACGATTCTAACCTCTTGCTAAACTCTATATGACCTTTTACTTGACCTTTTCCATGTTATATGATATTCCCTCTTCTCTGGGATGACTACCATGTTCCTATAGTCCTCTACTCACTGATTTTTTATTGTATGACACTCTTCTTTGTCTTAAATCCAGCCTCGCATGCTTAATGTTTATGCACTCTTTATAGGTTAAATTTCCCTCTCAAAATAACCTTTGATTGTGGACTGATTTCAAATCTCTTTGTGTAATTCTGATTGCACTCTTGTAATTGATTCTTCTCTTATTGTATTGATTTCCCATGTTTCTTGGACTTGTTGAAATACTTTCCTTTGAACTTTCGACCCTACCTTTCTATTTAAGTTGATTTGATCCCATTACCTTAATTACACTAGTATGGGATTCTTACAAACCTTTCCTTAATTAAGGTTTAATGAACCTAACTTCTATTACCTATTGTGTACTCGTACTATGTTGAAAATATTTTCCTTATTTGACATGTTCAGCCCCTACGTGATTTCTTTCCTTATTTAACACATGCATGCTACCGTTTGATTTAATTTCTAAATTAAAGGAAGTCTTTGATACTAATTTGATTTTTGATGAACACATATTCCTAAATTATATCTGAATTACAGCCCTTACCTTATTTTCTGCCTCTTTCTCACCCTATAAATACCTGCTTTTTCATTGACACAAAGACAACCAACACTCGAGTCTATTCTGAACTCACACTCACACACAAAGTATTCTCTCTTGTTGTTTGTACTGTGGCATCTTTGCAAGACTTGTGCACTCTTTTGCTAGTCTCTTTCTGAAACTTGTATGTCTTTTCTTTAAACTTTTGTCTCATCCCTATGTATTTATTTTGTGGTTTCATTCTTTTGTGTGGTTTGCTGTTTATGTTCTTAACTTATTCTAAGTATTTTTCCTTCTTTGTTTATGTTCCCATATGAATCCCTACCCCTAATCCCTTCTATGTGTTGAGTTACAACCTTGGCCTGACAGTATCCTAATTACTGCCCAGGCCATGGCTCGACCTTCAATAGGTCCTAACTCTCTAATGTTTGGCTAGTAGGCCGGTTAGGGGTGTGCCAGCATTCTGTGTTGCTGGGCATGACCACCAGCCTACCTTGGCATCCCTTAATTCCCTCTATTGCACTTACACTTGTTCCTATATTCTAAGTTCTGCCCCCTCCCTCCAATGAGCCTTGTCTTGGGACCTTGAGTTCCCTCTGAACTTGGACATTGGAGGGCTGGCCCTTCCACACTGCACTTTGATTCAGTTCTGTAATGATATATAGGAGTAAGCATTGCCTGGAGTTCTTGAAACTCCTTGGAACTTTGACACACTTCAGATAAGAGAAAGGCTTTGGAATCTGATCCCGGCAGTTGGTTCATGTCATATTGTTAGACTTTGGGTCTGAATTAGGCTCCTTGGATGTAGCTTAAAAGCTCTGATGTAATTTTATTTTCTGTTTGATTCATTTGGTCTGCCATAAATTTGTAATAACTTATGGGGTTTTAGTAAAAAGGGGAGGGTTATTTATGTATGCTTAAGGGTAGATATCTTGCCTATAGGAGTTTTCTTTGAATTTATGCACTTTCATATATAGAAATCATGCTCATAGGAATTCTGCACTTTCCTATATAGAAATCAAACTCATAGGAATTCTGCACTATCATATGTAGAAACCATGCTTATAAGAACTCTGTATATCATATAGATATCCTGCTTAGAAGAATTCTGCATATAGAGACCATATCTTTAAGATTCTGCATTTTTGCATTTATCATTAGGCAAACATTTATAGGTCAAATAATAATCAATTGCATCCTAGATACCATGCTCGTAGGATTTCTACACTTCTACAACACTTGTAAAAAGTGTTTAAAATTAACGACGCTGGAAAGCAAGCCTATAGGAACTATCATCCAAATCTGAATCACGATTATTTTAAGATTAGTCTGTCAGTAGTAACCAACTACAGAACTCGTATCATTCTATTAAAACTGGCAACTTTCTGTAACCAGTTTACTTCTTATTTTCTAAAACCAGTAGATATCATGTCTATAAGTTTCACCTAGGCAAGACTTAGGGTAAAAGTTGTAACTGCATCAGTCTTTGATTTCTTGTCTAAAAATATGGGTTGAACCAATCCGCTTAACGTTTAAGTTTAATTTGGACCTAATCAGTATATGTAAAACGTGCTAAACTACATGATTTCTGCGATTCTGAAGAGGCTTGTTTGAGCTCTTAATTGCTATGTGTACCCCATAACTGTCCTATGTGTTTTATTTGACGCATTAGAATTTTTACCTTTCTAAACTCCTGAAAAAAGCCCAAAAATTCCTTGCTATGAGAGGACTAGAAGTCCCAAATGCCTCCGGGACTGATAGGATTGGGACGGGTAATAGCATGCTATAAGTAACGATACCATTTCGTGCTTAATACCTTAACGGGGTAGAAAAGGGTAGATATAGATATAATGACCACGCGATAACACCACGTGTATAAACGGTTACCGGGTGTTATGTGGGGTGATCCATATTATGTATAAACCTTGGACCCCTTACCTTATTTGTCCATTTTATTTTTTGCCAAACTTCAGCTTTTAAACTGCTTTTAACTTGCAGCAACTATTTAAAAATTTCTCTTTTTACTCTTTTATTCAATATTTTAAAACTGCTTCCTCTATCAAAATTCAGTTTCTTTAACTTCCTTAATCACTTTCAACCATTATGTGAAAATCCCTCTTTGTATTTGTAATTCTTGTTTGTCTACTTGTTGTTTACATTTAAAGTCACAACATAACATGGCCGGGAACCACACTAGTGGATCTTGAGGGGTGCCTAACACCTTCTCCTCGAGATAATGTCTAGCCCTTACCCGAACTCTGTTTTCAAATTCAAAACCCTTAGTGTCCTAATGCACTTCATCATTAGTTGGCGACTCTTCAATCCTAAAAACCCAATTCCCTAACGGGAATAGAGTTGTCTTCCCGAATGTCGTAAACACGATCTCGCTCTAGAGAAAAAGGCGGCGTCGACAACTGTTGTTTGCAATTTGTCTCATTCAAGGTTGCTTCTGCTTATTTATTTTCTTTGAAACTGGTATGTCCTTTGTTTAAGCATTCTGCTTCACCCCCTAAGTGTTTACTTTACGGCTTTAGGCTTCTTATGTACTTTATTGCTTATATGCAGTGATTGTTGCTTTTCATTTCCTTTCTGTGTTGCAACTTCTATTATGAATCCTCTAACCCTATTCCCCTCTAGTGTTGAGTTACGCTCTTGGCCTGACAGTATCCTAATTACTGTCCAGGACTTGTCTTGAACCACAGTGGATCCTAACTCTCAATGCTTGACTAGCAGGCTGGTCAGGGGTGTGCCAGCATCCCAATTACTGGGCATGACCACTAGCTTGCCCTATCTCTCCCTAATTCCCTTCCCCTTTGTGCACTGATACCTATTCTAAGAATCCTAAGTTCTTCCCCTCTCTTATGAGCCTGCTTTGGGACTTTGAGTTCCGTCTGAACTTCGACATGTGAGAGCTGGCCTTTCCATACTGCACTATGCTCTTGATTCTGAAATGTTTTGGGGTGTAAGCACTGCCCTGAGTCCCTTTGAGGCTCTTGGGAACTCTGACACACCCCAAATATGGGAAGGTCTTTTGGAAATCTGATCCTGGAAGTTGGTTTATCTCATATTGTTGGACTGTGAGTCTGAATTAGGCTGTTTGGTTGTAGCTGGAACTTCTGATGTAATTTTACTTTCTTTCTTTTGATTCATTCGGGTCTATAATAAGTTGTAATAACAATTAGGGACGGGTAGTGGAAAGGAACGGGAATGCTTGTATGCAAAGGGTAGATAACTTGCCTATTGGATTTCCTAATTCCTGCATTCACATAGATAGCATGCCTCTAAGTTATTTATAAATTTCTGCATCTCTGCATATAGAAATCCTATCTCTAAGTCTCTGCATTTCTGCATATAGAAGTCATGCTCATAGGTTTTTCTACACTTCTGCATATACCTGTCATTAGGCAAACTATCATAAGTCTAATAATAATCAACTTTATTCTAGATACCATGCCTATAGGACTCTTGCATCTATGTAATCGTTTAAAACCAATAACGCTTAGACAACTTGCCTATAGGAATAATCAATCGAATCAGCCTCGTCTATTTTATCTATACGTCTAAAACCAGTCATAAGGTCATTTAAAATCTGCAGATCTTTGTTTATAGAATCAGCAATCCTTTCTTTGAAATCAATACGCTCTGTTATATATCATGCCTATAGGTCTCACTTAGGCAAACCATTAGGTAACTAATCAATTGTGTCAGTTCTTGATAACTACAACCAGACAAGGCTGATTCAAACTCCTCATCTGAGAAATATGTGATAAATCAGTCTGTCCTAACGCTTTTAAATTTAATTTAGACCATAACCCATATTTGAATTCATGATATATATTTTCCTTTGATTAAGGAGGCCTGTTTGAGCCATAACTGCTGTTTGTTTCTCCCCTATTTGATTATCTGTTTTGTTTGTTGCCGAGACTTTTATCCTTTTTAAACTTCTGAAAAGCCCCAATTCCCTCCCTTTAGGATTAGTAGTCTCACTGCCTCCAAGACTGATAGGATTGGGGCGGGTAATAGCATGCAATAAGTGACAATACCATTCCGCGCTTTTATGCCTTAACGGGGTGGGAAGGGTAGATATGGATATGAAGACCAATACGCTAATATCACGTGCGACCCCTCTTCTGAGGAGTGATTGTTGGATATTGCATTGACGTGATCCATATTAATCATAAACCTAGGACCTCCCTCCCTCTATTTGCTTTCGTCCATCTTTGTATAATTATGCAAGTCTCTTTTTACCAAAAATCTCTGTGCACTTTACCTTTCTCAAGTTTCGGTTTACTTGCACTCTTGTATGTGAATCCTTTCTATGTGAGCCCTTAATTGCCTATTTGATTATGTGAAGTCACAATATGACATGACCGGGAAATACACTAGTGGATCTTGAGGGGTGCCTAACACCTTTCCCTCGAGATAATTTCAAGCCCTTACCCGAACTCTGGTTCTTCAAGCTCAAACCCTTTATAGTGTCCTAATGCACTTAATCATTAGGTGGCGACTCTTCTAAATTGCAAACCCAATTCCCAAAGGGGAAGTAGTTGTCCGCCCAAATGTCATAAACCCGATTTCGCCTTTAGATAAAAGGGGGCATCGACAGCATGGCTACTCTGCTGGGGATATTCTTTAGGCTTTTACCACTTCATGTTATTTGTGACTTTATTGCTTCTTTATTGCTTTTATTTAATGTCTTTATCTCTCTTCTACTCTGAAACTGACTTGGCTCTTTATTTTCTTTTCTTTAATGCTTTTATCGCTTTCCTTCAATACTGTTGTAATTATTAGCAATTATTGTAATCATTACTTTATGAACGTGCAAATACATGACAATTTGTTTCATTCTTGTAATTGCATCTTCAACATCATATTCCACTCGTGCCAAACAAATACCATAGCAACGCTTATAATGAGCAGTTGCGCCCTTCCAATAATATTACCCCCTAAATATGGCAAATGCGTATTTGCGATAAAACTAGTCGATCAGCGGTGCAGTCGACAGTTCCGTGCCTTTCCCTCTTTAGTTTGTCCGCTCAAGGGTACCAGTCTAATACCCCATAGAAACCTTACTCTATTTTAAATTGTGCATGCATCATGGTCAAATCTAGCCGAGTCAGTTATGTTGTCCGCATAATGACTCTTTAAGATAGCCTTGTCCAAAGTCCACTGGGTTTCCTTGGAACCCAAACGGGCGCCACCATATTCTGTGCATTTATTTGGAGAACTAAATGTTTTTTATGCTAATTATTGTTTTGAATAGTCGAGTTCGATGGGGTAAGGGCCTAACACTTTGTTTTGCATAAAATGAGGCACGAAATCCCCAGATTCGGCATGGTAACAAACATTCAACCAAGGTTGCTAAGCTGGTGGGAAGACCTTCACCCTCTTCCCCAAATATTTGGGAAATTTGCCTTCTCTATTGGAAATCAAACCCGACAACAAAATCATAGAGGCTGCAACTCTATTCTGATAGCGATAGATCTGTGTTTTTCTTTGGGGACCTTGAAATGACACCTTTGCTCGAGAAAATTGGAGGGTTAGCTGATATTCTTCGGGAGACTCCGGGTTTGCTTATGCCAGAAAATCGCAAGGGCTGGGATTTCCTCAAGATGATGGGACTAAAGAAAAACCCAGACTTGACTTGCTTGAAGGATTCCTACATTCCTTTCGACTATCTATACGAGAGGTATGGCCATAGCAAGTCTTACCGCACCTACCCAGATGAATTTGCCCTCACCTCATTGGGGCATATCCACAGAAGAGTCTTCGTCTTCATGATCTTCTTTCTGGGGATGATAGTGTTTCCCATGAAGAAGGATAGGATCCATACCAAATTGGCCATGGCCACCAAGACTTTGATGGAAGGAATTGGCGGGCAGCCTTTTAGCATAGTACCTATGATTGTTGCTGAGATATATCGAGCCCTAGAAAACTGTGAACGAGGGGCCTTGAAGGTTGTAACTTACTACTCCAACTTTGGCTCATGGAGCACCTCTAAAAGGGTGAATATCAGCAAGAGATTTTGCACAGAGACTGGGATGATCATATCGCCTTCCATCAGCCAAGGCGAATGAACTATATGCCTAACATGTTTGCTCAACCAGAAGATGCTAAAGGGTGGGTAGAGTTGTTTGAAAATCTGAAGGAAGACAAAGTGCAGTGGATGTTAGAATGGTTCCCTACTTAAGAGTTCATCGCCCGATCTCGGGATGCACCATTTCTTATACTCATTGGTCTGAGAGGAACTTATCCCTATGTCCTTCTCCGAGTCATGATATAGGCAGGAAGAAAGCAGGTCATACCAAAGGTCGACAAGATGAGCCAATTCATGGCCGACTTCCAAGACGACGATAGCACATACAAGTGTCAAGCTCAACACATGTGGCACTGCAAAATCATCCTAGGAAGGGATTCCATAGAACCAGACAGATACTATGTTGGTTATACCCCATACTATCCAAGTTGGTTGGAAGATGATCATAGTGGGTTGGGACAACCCGAGTCTGTTCGGGATCATAGGGTCATCGACGAAAAGGCTGAAGTACAGGTTAAGTACAACGAATTATGCAAGAGGATTCGAGAGTGCGAAAACAAACATCAGGAAATTCAAGAAGCACATAAGAATTTAATTGAAGAATGGAAAGATATGGCTGTCAGTGCCAATAAGCGACTGGGGTATTTGGAGCGGGGTTTAGTAGAGTTGGAAAGGAAGTTCATCCAGAGGATCGATAACTGCCAGAACACTGAGGAAAATGAAGGAGGACACTTGGCTAGAGCTTATTTGCTGCTGGGACTGCGTGAGCTGGTGAAGCTGTTCAATGGAGCTAGAGATGCCGAGTCTGGGGAAGGTCCTTCTGGGACCAGGTAGTTAGGAGTCTTTTCTTTTGCTTTAAAATGTAATAAGGCAAATGGCCATTAGTGATATTTTATTTTCCGCAATTTTAGTGTCGTTTTGGGATTCGTCTTATCTTTATCAATAAAATGAGGCATTTAGCATTATAAGTTCTCCAAATCAACTTGTCTCTAGGCCTACCTCGTGCACAACAAAGCTATCAAATTAGGACACGATTTATATTTTTGCAATATGTGTTTAAATACCGCAATGCTTTTTTTCTCATAGCCCACACTAACTTGTTACCTTTTGTTTTACTTCTTGTTTATTCCTCTCCCCAAAGGTTAGTCCGTGCACTCTGGCATCATCATCATACTCTACGATATCCAAGGGCCCTCCACCTCCTCCTCCTCCAAATCCTATCAGAAACAAGAACTAGGGAAAATGGAAGACTTGAGCAATATCAGGAAGGAGAACTCAGTTGAAATGTTAGAGGTTCCTCAGAGTATTCAGGTTTCCAAGGAAAGTGCCTCCCAGCTTGAACAAAAGTTATTGAAATTTCAGGAAGAACTTGACCAAGTCCGGAATTTGGCCAGCTTGTCGTTTTCCCTCACTACCCCAGATGTCAACTTTCCCAACACTCAAAACCCCGCACCTCCATAAAACATCCCAAAACCACAAAATCAAATCGCTCCCCATCAACACTGCAACACATGACACACTTCAAGTAACACCCCATTACTCATCCCTGAACCACTAAACTCTACAAATGATCATTCTTACCCTCATCACAATAACCTCATTTATGTGGAAACCATGCCGCATCCTACTCAACCCATTTCAAGCACACCCAAGTCTAATGAAAAAGACTCTCTTATCATGAACCTGACCGTGCTCAAGAAGCTGACTAGCCGAGTCCAGGGTATTGAAGGAAACAAAGGTATCGAGGGGCTGAATTATGAGGACCTTTGCATCCAGCCAGATGTCGAACTTCTAGAGGGGTACAAACCTCCCAAGTTCGAAATGTTTGATGGCACAGGGGATCCCATAGTCTATTTGAGGACATACTATGATAAGTTGGTCGGAGTCGGAAGAGATGAAAAGATTCGCATGAAGTTCTTTATGAGAAATCTGAAAGGGGATGCTCGATCTAGGTACATCAGCCAAGACCCTAAGAAATGGACGAATTGGGTAGGTATGGCATCGGATTTCATGGACATGTTCAGATTCAATACAGAGAATGCGCCGGATGTATTATACATCTAGAATTTAAAGAACAAACCCACGGAGACATTCCACAAGTATGCTACTCATTGAGATCTGAAGCCGCTAAGGTCAGGCCGACTTTAGAAGAAGAACAAATGAACAGGTTTTTTGTTTGGGCTCAAGACACACAGTACTAAGAGAAGCTGATATTGATTGAAGGCTAGAAATTTTCCGACATTATCAAGCTAGGGGAGAGGATCGAGGAAGGCATTAAAAGTGGTATAGTCACTAACTTTGAAGCATTGCAGGCTACCAACAAGGCTCTACAGTATGGCGGCACATCTAAGAAAAGGGATGTAAGTTTCATAATGGTTGCACAGAGTACAAAATCCCCAGTCAAATACCAAACCTACCCACTCACATATCAACCTATCCCAAATTACCAAGCACCCTCGCCTTCCTACCAAACTCCGCCACCTACTTACCAATCATCTCCCCCTCCAACATACCAGCATACTTCACCCAAATACTCCCAACCAACACGCGTCTACCAAGCCTACAATACCCAATAAGCTCACTATCAATTACCTCACCAAAAATTCCCTAGACCCCAACCAAACTTCGACCGCAGACCCCCCAAACAATACACCACCATTGCTGAACCTATCGACCAGCTATATGAAAGGCTTAAAGTTGTTGGTTACGTCATTCCTATCCCTGCCATAACTCCAGAAATTCCTTCCCAGTGGGTCAACCCGAACAAAACCTATGCATACTATTCCGGCATGAAGGGTCATACCATTGATGAGTGCCGCTCCCTGAAGGACAAGATTCAGGCTTTGATTGACATCAAGATCATTATGGCAAAGGAGCCTACTCCGAATGTCTGCGACAACCCTCTGCCTGACCACAAAGGTGGAGGCATTCATATGATAGAGATAGAAGATGATTGGGACCCTAAAGGATCGATCAGATTGGTCACGGAAGGTGACGAACCAAAGAAATCGATAGTCACACTTAATTCGATTGTAGTCCAAATCCAAACTTCTGAAGACACTGAGGTGAACATGTCCATACCGCTCGATCTTGAAGCACCATCTTCCGCAAAGGCGCCGGGACCAATTGAGGTTGAGTTTGGGTCCCCAAAGGCACCTACACCATTTGAAGTTCTTGTGTTACCTCCCAAAGCAAAGGAACCCATCCCAATGGCAATGTCAGCCACAACACCATTCCATACAAAGACCATCCCCTAGGACTACACAGCCAAGGCACAAAGAAATGGAAAAGCCATATTTGGAGAAGCAATTACAGCATAGGGTATGACCAGGACCTGCAGGGTTTATACTTCGGAACATTTAGCTGAATCGAGTAAGTAGGCCTCTGAACGGCCTACCGAAACTGGGCATGATGACCTCTGGAAGAAGATACATGCAAAAGAGTAATCAGTCATTGATCAACTGAATAAAACACCGGCACAGATCTCCATCCTAGCTCTGCTGCAAAGCTCCAATGCACATAAGAATACCTTGTTGAAGATACTGAGTGAGGCATATGTACCCAGCAACATAATTGGAGGAAAAATGGTAAACATGGTGGGGCAAGTATTGGAAAGTCACAAAATCACTTTCCACGAAGATGAGCTACCGCCATAAGGGCTGAGCCACAACAATGCATTGCACATCACTGTGCAATACGAGAATTATTTCATCACCAGGATTTTGATTGACGGAGGGTCCGGTCTCAATGTTTATCCCTTGGTGACTATCAGAACATAGGGGAAGAGCTGCATGAGATCAAGGATGGAGCCATCAATGTCAAAACATCTGATGGTTCTCAAAGGTCCACTATTGGGGAAATAAGTTTGTGATTGCAAATGGGACCAACTTGGTTCGATGTTGACTTTCAAGTGATAGACATCCCAGCATCCTACAATTTGTTGTTGGGACGGCCCTGGATTCACGCTGCTAGAGCCGTAGCATCAACCCTACACCAGGCAGTGAAATTTGAGTGGAATTACTAAGAGTTGATTATCCACGGCGACGGTAGCAATAACATATACAGTCACCAAACCATTCCAGCGATCGGAGGAAGGGGAAAGATAGGTGGGGAAACTTACCACCACATTGAGCGAGTCAACACCGTGGACAAGGATAAATGGTGGGATAACAAGATTGAAAGTATACTGAATTAGAGCGGATATGAACCTGGCAAGGGACTCGGCAAGAGCCTCCAGGGAATCACCAAACCTATCAAGTTGAAGAAACTTGATACCACTTTTGGTTTGGGATATGAATACACTTGGAAGAGTTCAACCACTGGTCGCCACCGTGGCGCAGTCCCTACTACCCAATGGAGCATCTGATACCCCGTCTGGAGCAGACTTTTCAACAAGCCGAAGTCATTTGTGGGATGGAAGAAGAGGAAGCATAAGCAACAATGAGGAACTTGTTCCTGGAAGATGATAATATGGAATGTTATGTTATTTTCGAGGAGAGAGGGGAGGAAGGCCCTTCCATACAAGCCGCAAGCCGAGGAGCACACCTCAACAATTGGTCCATTAGAACCACCAGGGCCCGGAGAGCTTTGGGGTAGCAAGGCTGAACAATGCACCATGCATTACCTTTTACTTTTTCGCTAGTTGATTTCCTTTCCGCATTTTAATTTCGAAAATAAGAGCTCCAATGTCCAAAACAATTATGAAATTTATCAAAGCATTTAAGTTTCTTATAAATATCGCTGTTATTATCTTTCTATCATTTACTTTATTTACACAGCATTACTATTACTTATCCTGATGAACTGATGATTGTGACGCGCAACGATACAACGCAACAAACGGATATAGACTCAGAAGAAGATGATATACCAGAAGAGGTTGTTAAAGAGGTTGAGGATTTCGAGAATAGACCTAAGTCTAACTTAGACGAGACTGAGGTTGTTAACTTGGGAGATGCAGAAAAGGTCAAAGAACGCGCATCAGTGTCCACTTGTTGCCAACAGAGAAGGAAAAGTACATAGAATTCCTAAGGGAATATGAGGAAATATTTCCTTGGTCGTATGATGATATGACCGGTCTCAGTACATCTATTGTGGCTCACAAACTGCCAACCGATCCTGCATGCCCGCCAGTAAAGCAGAAGCTCAGAAAGTTTAAGCCTGACATGAGTTTGAAAATCAAGGAAGAAGTCACCAAGCAAGTCAAAGCCAAGGTTCTCATGGTAGTAGAGTATCCAACATGGTTAGCCAAAATCATGTCACTACCGAAGAAGGAAGGGAAGGTTAGAGTCTGTGTCGACTATCGGGACCTCAACCAGGCCAGTCCCAAAGACGACTTCCCCTTGCCAAACATACACATTCTAATTGACAATTGTGCCAAGTGCGAGCTGCAATCGTTTGTGGATTGTTTTGTTGGGTATCATCAGATCTGGATGGACGAAGAAGATACTGAGAAAACAGCCTTTATTACGCCGTGAGGGATATATTGTTACAAGATGATGTTGTTTGGGTTAAAGAATGCTGGGGCCACCTATATAAGGGCCATGACTACTATTTTTCATGACATGATACACAAAGAGATCTAAGTGTATGTAGATGATGTTATCATCAAGTCCAAGAAAGCCACTGACCACATGGAAGATTTGAGGAAGTTCTTCAATAGACTAAGAAGGTACAACCTGAAACTGAATCCCGCTAAATGTGTGTTCGAGGTTCCTGCTGGAAAACTATTGGTTTCATTATGAGTCACCGACGAATAGAGCTGGACCCGTCAAAGGTCAAAGCCATCCAGGAATTTCCACCACCAAAGAACAAGAAAGAAGTTATGAGTTTCTTGGGGAGACTTAACTACATTAGCCGGTTCATAGCTCAGTCCACTATCATTTGTGAGCCGATCTTTAAGATGCTGAAGAAGGACGCCGCTACCAAATAGACTGATGATTGTCAGAAAGCCTTCGATAGAATCAAGGAGTACCTGTCAACACCACTAGTTTTGGTTCCACCTGAACCAGGTAGATCGCTACTACTCTACCTTGCAGTGTTGGATGGAGCGTTCGGTTGTGTTCTTGGGAAACTTGATGAAACAGGGAGAAAGGAGCAAGTCATCTATTACCTCAGCAAGAATTTCACCCCATACGAGGCCCGGTATTCTCTATTAGAGTGCACCTGTTGTGCTCTAACTTAGGTAGCTCAAAAGTTGAGGCATTATTTTTGTGCCTATACCACTTTTCTCATATTGAGAATGGATCCGCTGAAGTATATCTTCCAGAAGCTCATGCACACAGGCAAGCTAGCCAAGTGGCAATTCCTGCTGAGTGAATTCGACATTGTTTACGTGACTTAGAAGGCAATCAAAGGACAGGCACTGGCAGATCATCTTGTCAAAAATCCCGTGGATGGAAAATACGTGCCTCTAAAGATGTATTTTCATAATGAAGAGGTATCTTTCTTAGGAGAAGATATTGCAGAATCCTATGATATTTGGAGAATGTTTTTCGACGGAGCAGCAAACTTCAAAGGAGTTGGCATAGGAGTAGTCCTAGTATCAAAAATCGGCCAGCATTATCCGGTATCCGCCAAGCTCTGGTTCCCGTGCACCAATAACATGGCCGAATACGAAGCCTGCATCTTAGGGCTCAAGCTGGACATTGATATGAACATTCAAGAGTTACTAGTGATCAGGGATTCAGATTTGCTCATACATCAGGTCCGAGAAGAATGGGCAACCAAGAACTCCAAGATACTCCCTTATCTACATCATGTGTATGAGTTGAGGAAGAGGTTTACAAACACAGAATTCGAGCATGTTCCCAGAGTCCAGAATGAGTTTGCCGATGCATTGGCTACCCTATCATCTATGATTCAGCATCCAGATCAGAACTTCATTTATCCTATCCCGGTGAAAATTCACGATCAGCCAGCTTACTGTGCTCATGTCGAGGAAGAAGCATATGAAAAACCCTGGTTTCACGATATCAAGGAATATTTGGCAATAGGGGATTACCCAGAACTTGCAAATGCTACTCAGAAGCACACACTCCGAAGGTTATCCAATCACTTCTTTCACAGCAGAGGAATCCTGTATAGGAGGACTCTCGATTTGGGATTACTGAGATGTGTAGAAGCAAAGGAAGCATCCAGGTTGTTAGAAGAGGTTCACACATGGACTTGTGGTTCACATATGAATTGTTTCATTTTAGCAAAGAAGATACTCCGAGCAGGACATTTTTTGATGACTATGGAAACGAGCTGCATCCAATACGTCCGAAAATTCCATCGCTGTCAGATACACGCAGACATGATAAAGATGCCTCCAAATGAGCTTACTGCAACAAGCTTGCCATGGCCGTTAGCCGCTTGGGGAATGGATGTTAATGGACCTATCACGCCTGCCGCATCAAACGAGCACAGTTTCATTCTAGTGGCCATTGATTATTTCACCAAATGGGTTGAAGGCATTATACAAGGCAGTGACCAAGAAAGTTGTGGCAGATTTTGTCCGTGACCGCATCGTTTGTCGATTTGGCATCCTAGAGTCGATCATTACTGATAATTGTTCCAATCTCAACAGTGACTTGATGAAAGCCATGTGTGGAACATTCAAAATCAAACACAGGAATTCTACAGCCTACAGATCTCAGATGAATGGAGCCATAAAAGTGGCCAACAAGAACATCAAGAAGATACTAAGGAAAATGATAGAAAAGCATAAGCAGTGGCATGAGAAGTTATCATTTGCCTTATTAGGATACCGTACCACAGTTTGCACATCAACCGGAGCAACTCCCTATATGTTGGTTTATGGCATAGAGGCAGTCATTCCCGCCGAGGTAGAAATTCCCTCCTTGAAGATCATACAAGAAGCAGAACTTGACGATGCAGAATGGGTAAAAAGCCGCTACGAGCAAATAGCCCTAATATATGAGAAGAGAATGAATGCAGTTTTCCATGGTCAATTGTATCAGAACAAAATGTCCAGATCCTTCAACAAAAGAGTCAAGCCAAGACGGTTTACACCGGGACAACTGGTGTTGAAGAAAATATTCCCACATCAAGACGAAGCCAAGGGGAAATTCTCTCCTAACTAACAGGGCCCGTACGTGGTTCATGGGTCTAACTGGAGGAGCCCTCATACTTGCAGAAATGGATGGAGAAGTCTGGCCAAAGCCAATTAATTCAGATGCATTTAAGCGTTACTATGTGTAATCTTTATGCTCTCCTATATGATGTAATTTGAACTACGCCTGACCTGATTCCCATTTAAGAGGGGATACATAGAAAGACCTATGGGTTCGGTCACAATTAAATAAAATTTTCATTCCCCCCCCCCCATTGGAAACTGGGGCAGAATTTTGAGGAGGACCCTCAAAATTCCGGAACGAGAGAGGTTGCAACGTTTTGAACCGTATCGGAGTCGTCAGTTCATATAAAGAGAACTATTTTCAACTATGTATTTATATTATGTTTTTACTAAATCATGCATGACTACATCAAAATCACTTTGTTTAGCGATGTTGCCCCAATGAAAACAACGCCTAGCAGGACACTCACATCAAAATCACTTTGTTTAGATAGCATGCCTATAGGTCTCACTTAGGCAAACCATTAGGTAAATAATCAATTGTGTCAGTTCTTGATAACTACAACTAGACAAGGCTAATTCGAACTCCTCATCTAAGAAATAATTGATAAATCAGCCTGTCCTAATGCTTTTAAATTTAATTCAGACCATAACCAGTATTTGAAGTCATGCTATATATTTGCCTTTGAGTGAGGAGGCTTGTTTGAGCCTTAACTGTTGTTTGTTTCTCCTATATTTGATTATGTGTTTTGTTTGTCGCCTAGACTTTTATCCTTTTTAAACTTCTGAAAAGCCCCAATTCCCTCCCTTTAGGATTAGTAGTCTCACTGCCTCCGAGACTGATAGGATTGGGGCGGGTAATAGCATGCAATAAGTGACGATACCATTCCGCGCTTTAATGCCTTAACGTGATGGGAAGGGTAGATATGGATATAATGACCGGTGCTCTAATATCACATGCGACCCCTTTTCTAAGGAGTGATTGTTGGATATTGCATTGACGTGATCTATATTAATCATAAACCTAGGACCTCCCTCCCTCTATTTGCTTTTGTCCATCTTTGTATAATCATGTAAGTCTCTTTTTACCAAAAATCTCTGCCCTCTTTACCTTTCTCAAGTTTCGGTTTACTTGCACTCTTGTATATGAATCCTTTCTATGTGAGCCCTTAATTTCCTATTTGATTATATGAAGTCACAATATGACATGGCCGGGAACCACACTAGTGGATCTTGAGGGGTGCCTAACACCTTCCCCTTGAGATAATTTCAAGCCCTTACTCGAACTCTGATTCTTCAAGCTCAAACCCTTCAGTGTTCTAATGCACTTAATCATTAGGTGGTGACTCTTCTAAATTACAAACCAAATTCCCAAAGGGGAAAGAGTTGTCCGCCCAAATATCATAAACCCGATTTTGCCTTTAGAGAAAAAGGGGGCATCGACAGTATCCTGCTTCGAGTTTGTACAAACCTTTTCCGTTAATCCCGATGACTCGATATGATGCTTCCTAATTCGGCACGTGTGCAGTGTTGCTTTTCTTAACACCAAGTCCCTGAAATTAAAATGTCGGAGGTTGGCTCTTTGATTGTAATACCTTTCTATCTGTTATTTCTGGGCGGCCAACCAGACTAGGGCGGCATCGCGCCTTTCATCTAATAGTTCCAAGCTCATACTCATGGACTCACTGTTTGATTCCTGATATGCAAACTGAGACTCATTTTTCTCATTTCGACCGGCATTAATGCTTTAACACCGTAGACCAATAAAAATAGAGGGGCCCCATTACTAGATTTCGAGGTTGTATGGTATGCCCACAAGATTTGGTGCATAATTTCCTTCCATTTCCCTTTGGCATTGGTCAATATGTTCTTTAGGTTTTGAAGTATGGTCTTGTTTGTTGATTCTGCCTTACCGTTCCCACTAGGGTGATAGTGTGTTGACAAGATCTTTTTGATCTTGTGATTTTCCAAAAATTTGTTTACTTTGCTGCCGATGAAATGCTTCCCATTATCACATTATATCTCGGTAAGTATCCCGAACCAGTATATTATGTGGTCCCAAATGAGGTCAATGACTTCTTTTTCCTGGACCTTCTCGAATTCTTGAGCTTCGACCCATTTTGGAGAATATTCGATCACAAACAATATGAATTGAGCCTTACTAGATTCCTACGGCAGGGGGCCTACGATGTACATTCCCCACTTCATGGACGGCCATGGTGACAAGACCAAATATAGTAGCTCTCTAGGTTGATGGATCATAGGAGCGTGTCTTTGACAACCGTCGCATATTCGTACAAAGTTATTTGCATCTTTCTCCATGTCGATCCAGTAGTACACGGCCCAAATTATCTTCCGAACCAATGATTTTGCTCCCGAATAGTTTCCACAAGTGGCTCTGTGAACTTCCCTCACAACATATTCAGTATCTCCTGGCCCCAAGATTATGGGTGGGCCGTGGAACATTCTTTTGAATAGAGTACCTTCGGCCAGGCTGAACCTAGCCGCTTTTGTGCGTAAAGCTCTCTGTGTTTTAGGATCCGAGGGTAACTTCTCAGTCTTCAAGTAGTCTATGTACTTGTTTCTTCAATACCAAGTTAAACTTGTTAACTTTATTTTAGCATGGCCTTCTTCCACTGCCAATTTCATGAGTTGTATGACCGTTCCTGAGCTGAATTCATTGTCATCAACCGATGAACCTAAGTTAGCCAGAGCATCGGGCCTTGCTATTTTGATCTCGGGGTATGTGTTGTAGGGTCCATTCCTTTAATTGATGCAATGTTACCTGCAACTTGTCTAAATTCATTCGCATTCATTCCTCCCTTACTTCGAACGTCCAATTGACTTGATTTACCACTAGGAGAGAATCGCGCTTAGCTTCGACTACCTCAGCCCCAAGACTTTTGGCCAATTTGAGACCTGCAATTATGGCCTCAAACTCGGCCTTATTGTTAGTCAATTTTACAGTTCGAACACACTGCCTAATCATGTTACCCGTAGGCGGCATCAATACGATGCTGAGACCGTACCCCTTTGCATTCGAAGCACCGCCTATAAAGAGGGTCTAGATTCACGAGAAATTCCTTGAGGTTAACAACAATTCCTTTTCGACTTTGGGTATCAAGGCCGGCGTAAAGTCGATCACGAAGTCTGCCAAAATTTGTGATTTGATGGTAGTTCAAGTTGATATTAGATATCCTACCCACTAATTACAACGGCCCATTTGGCCAACCGACCCAAGAGCTCGGGTTTGTGCATAATATTTCTTAGCGAGCAAAAGGTTACAACACATATAGGGTGGCATTGAAAGTACAGTTTCAACTTTTTGGAGGCACTTAGCAAAGCGAGCGCCAGTTTTTCTAGGTGAGGATATGTTGTTTCGGCCTCGCCTAGAGTTCTACTAACATAATAAACAAGAAATTGTGTACCTTCCTCTTCCCAGACTAGGACTCCACTTATCGCCACTTTGGATACTACCAAATAAAGTTATAGTTGCTCATCCGCCTTCGGAGTATGGAGTAGGGGTGGATTCAAAAGGTACCATTTTATTTCTCCCAAGGCTTGATGGCGCTCTGGGGTCCAAGAGAAGTTATATTTCTTCTTCAATAGTGAGAAGAATCGATGGCTTTTGTCTGAGGACCTTGATAATTACTGGCCCAGGGCGGCTATAAACCCGGTTAGCCTCTGAACGGCCTTAACACTATCTACCACGGTGATTTCTTCTATGGCTTTGATTTTATCGGGATTAATATCGATCCCTCGGTTGTATACCATGAAGCTAACGAATATTCTAGAACCGACCCTGAATGCGCATTTTTCCAGGTTGAGCTTCATATTGTATTTTCTCAATATGTCGAAGGTTTCCTGCAAATGTTTCAAATGGTCCTCTGCTCGCAGGGATTTAACTAGCATATCACCAGTATAAATCTCCATTGATTTTCCTATTTGTTCTTCGAACATCCGGTTTACTAGGCTTTGATAAAAGGCGCCAGTGTTCTTTAAGCCGAACGGCATTACATTGTAATAGTAGGTACCGAACTTACTGATAAAGGAAGTTTTTTCTTGATTGTTGGATCCTTTCGAATCTCGTGCTCAACTATTGTATCAATCATGCGATCGATGTTAGGCAAAGGAAAAGAGTGCATAGGGCATGCTTTGTTCAAGTATATATAAGTTATGCACATTCTTAATGTATTTCCCTTTTTAGGTAGTACCACAATGTTAGGTAACCAGTCCGGGTATTTAACTTCCCGAATGGAAGCTATTTTAAGAATTTTAGATACCTCGTCTTTGATGAATGCATGCTTGACTTAGGAATGAGGTCTCCTCTTCTATTTAACAGGGTGGAACTTCGGATCCAAACTCAACTTATGAGTGGTTATCTCTGGCGGGATCCCTGTCATATCAAGATGGGACCAAGAGAAACAATCTATGTTAGCTATAAGGAATTTAATAAGTTTTTTTCTTGAGCTCGAGGGTTAACCCCGTGCCCAGTTATACCTTCCAATCAGTATTCTATCAAGATAACTTGCTCCAGTTCCTCGACCGTTGATTTGGTGGCATCGGAATTATCAAGAGAAATGAACGAACTAGGGAATCTTAATCATCATTCTCGCCTGCTCCTTGTTCCTCAAGTTTGGTTGAGACATGTGGCGGTGATTGCAATTTGGTTTCTTTCCTCCCGATAGACTCCATGTTCTTTGATGTCGAGAGTATGGACATTGGGTTCACTTCATCGACGGTGAACATTTCTTTTGCGGTCAGCTACTCTCCACATACCATCTTAATTCCTCTCGGAGTGGGGAATTTTAGCGTCTGGTGTAGAGTCGAAGGTACTGCTCTCATTTGTGAACCCAAGGCCTTTCGAATATGGCATTATACCTCGTGTCTCCCTCGATCACGTAGAACTTGGTATCTTGAAGTATCATGGTTGTATTTACCAGCAGGGTTATTTCTCCTTTGGTAGTTTCACATGCCATGTTGAATCCGTTTCACACTCGGACCACTGGCACTATTTGGTCTTGTAGACCAACTGTTCTATATCCCTCGATCTGATGATGTTGGGCGAGCTAGCTGGATAAATCAACACGCGTTTAACTCAAGATTTATTTATAAGTAAAAATATTACCAGTGCATCATTATGCGGCTGTACGATGCCTTCAACATTCTCATCGTTGAACTAAATAGTTCACTACGGGATATAATCTCGGGTCCATTTTCCCTTGTGATAGACACCTTAGTGCATTTTAGCATTGGTCCCTGGGGGATGTCGACTCTGCCAATGATCATGTCGATGACGTGCTGAGGTTTCTCTTGTTCGGTCCGTTTGTTTGAATCCCTATTCCTGATGTGAATTTTGACTCGATCACTTCAGAAATTCTCGGAGATGTTAATTATTGAATAACTGGGCCACTTCTTTTCTTAACTGTCGAAAGTCATCAGTTATATGTGAGTGCCATGATATTTAAACATTGAGTTAGGGTCTCTCTGGGTAGGTTCGGACTGCAATAGTTGAGGCCACTTGGTGTCTTTGATGCACCCGATAGTAGATACGATGCTAGCAACATCGACATGGAAGTTGTATTACGATAACCTTGGTGCCTCCCTGACCCTGAGTGACCTGTCAAAACCATTTTTTCTCATGAGCCCCTGATTAATGTGGCCTCGAACATTCCTTTTTTCATTTCTCACTAGGTTATGCCCAGATTTGCTACCCCTTTGATCTCCGCTATACGGTTTATACCGGTCTCTATTCGGCCTTGGTAAATGGTCGACGACTCTTTTAGACCTGTCATTAGTTCTGACGAGATAAACAGATTCGGAGGGGGACCCAAACCGATTATCCTCGACTCTGATTTTTTATTGGTACCTATTATGGATATCAGCCCAAGTTACCACTAGGTATTCTATCAAATTTCGTTTTAGCTATTGTGAGGCCGAGGAGCTTCGGGGATTGAGTCATTGAGTGAACGCCTGAATGGTCAAATCGTCCGCAACCGAAGGCAGATCCATTTGTTCCATTTGAAACCTAGACACGAATTCCCTAAGAATTTTGTTATCTCTTTGTTTTACTTTGAAAAGGCCCGATTCTAGTCTCGACCTTGGTGTCCCTAGTGTGCGCTTTTACAAAAGCATCTACAAACATAGCAAACGAGTCAATAGAATTCGAGGGTAAGTTGTGATACCATATCATTTCTCTTTTTGACAGGGTTTCTCCAAACTTTTTTAGCAAAACCGACTCGTTTTCGTCATCTTCTAAGTCGTTTCCCTTGATGGTACACGTGTAGGAGGTCACTTGTTCATTTGGATCTATGGTTCCATTATACTTCGATATTTCGGGAATATAAAACTTCTTCAGCATTGGCTTTGGTGCCACGCTCGGGGGGGAGGCTTTTGGAAGAATTCGTTAGTTCCTTAAGCATTTTTATTATCTCGGGGTTCGTCCCGAACTTAGTTTCACCCGGCCTTTATGTCACTTGTTTGTTTCTTCGGGTGTTTTCCCGGGATGGTTCGGGCTCAACTCTGCTGGGGCCGCGGCTTTGGTTATGTAGCTATGCTATCACCGCCTATTGGGCCTGTAACATTTCGTAGATTACCCGCAGATTGAACGCATCTCCTTCACCTCCCACCATACCTCGACTCGTTGGTCGGGCTCCTCTGCGAATGTTGTTCTCAAGGGCTCGGTCGGTAGGTCGGCATCAATGGCCACATGTGAATTGGCATCGATTGGGTCTACAATTGGGACTCAGTAAGGTTCAACATGGGGCACCTCATTGCTAGGTACCATATTGTTGTTTTTGCCAAGATGGCCAAACTCAGCGCCAATGTCCAAGTGAGCAAGCGTAAAATATATTGTGTTATGGAAGCTTATATCAAACTACCACTATTATCCTTAGCTCCCACGGTGGGCGCCAAATTGTTTACCTTTAAAATGAATAATAGTTGAATTTATACGTGATTTAAGAAGATGTGGGTTAATTCAACAAAAATGATTTATGACGTTAGATAAGCAAATAAAAGGTACAGTAAATAGCCAAACCAATAATAATAGTGAGTCTAGGTTCGGTTAAAAGCGTAACAAGAAACCTGCCTTCGGTTCCATGCTTAGCACTTATGAAGAACTTATGAACAAAAGCAAGAACATTGAATAACTTATATAAACAAAGAGAACAGATCTATATTTTATTGCTATGCGTGTTATAGAGTGTGTATTGAATAATAAACCTCCCCTTTATATAGCAGGGAACTTTACCCTAAGTACGATCCCAAGAAAGGTAAAAATCTCCTATTTGCTAATCATTGATATGCCGTTGATACAGGCCGAGATCTATGTCGTTATATCCAGTTAGGAACGGATATCACAACCCTTTGTTAATCGTGTGAGGTCATTTGGTAACACTTTTCGAGGTCTCATTATTCGAATCGGGTCTGGTGTCACGGCCTTGATGGCTCCGGGGCAGGTGTTTTATCCGGTCTTTGATACGGGCAGCTCTCGGCTACGTCGATTCCATGCAGTTGTATCCTCACTCCGTTCGCCTCACCAGGAAAGCGGGGTGTTTATTACCCGTATACAATAACATGAACTGGAAAAAATAAAATGGGAATTGGGGGGAGGAGGAGGAGAGATTTACCGTCAAGAGTTCAACTTAAAAATAATTCGAAAGTTCAAATAGAACAAAGAGGTTCCAAGCCGCATAATGATGTTTATCAACTCACCATATGCCAGAAACCTCCCTACCAATGATTTTATTAAGTATTTATAGCTACTACATACCTACACCAACTAAGGGAAAACAACACATTAAGTCCTATTTTTAGAAGAAAACAAGAAACGACTTTGAGATGCTCTATTCTTCTGCAATGACTCGGGTTATTTATTTAGGATCGTATCAAAATGGTTATATTGTTTAAAATGCCCTCATTGGTCGTAAGTTATGTGTCTCGTGACTTTTATTATTGGAGTTTAAGGTGTACAAAATACAGGCAATTTTCTTCTTATATAATAATCTGCTGTAAGGAGCGAAAGAGAAACAAACTAATCTAATGGTTCACCAGCGTCTCCTTAAAAGGAAAAAAAAAAATACTAAGTAACATTATCCTTGTACTTAATTATCTCAATTTGATAAAAGAATCATTGAAACCATTTTCCACCTTAATTATCGATCTAATGACATTGTCATCACATAATAAAGGTATAATTAACTGCAGATATTGGTGCAACATTATCCACGGGCCAATGATTGTTCAACAATAACAACAAGTCAACAACAAAAAGAAAATAGCTATTAATCACCAAACCAAGTCCATCTTGTGGTGTATAATGCAAAAGTACAATAATAAAGAAAACAAATAAGGAATGACGCTAATCTTTGACTTAACATGATTGTGCCATTTTTTAAACTTCAAAACTGTTAACAGAGGAGTAAGACTTAAGATTACAAAAATCGAAAAGAAACCCATATTTTCGGCCTAGAAGCTTAAATTTAAGACCTCAAAATTTAATACTTGCATAATTTTGAATAATTCACCAAGAATTTATGAACACCGGCCTAAACTTGTAGTTTGATTTAGATACTTTGCCACAAAATTTCCATGTTTTTTTTCTTCTCTATTTACGAATATATTTATACGGATATTAAAGCCAATCACGCAGTGATGTTTACAATGATTTAGTGACATATTCATGCATAGCTCATAGTCCAATTGACACTAATAGCTACAATGTACTAGAATTGAACTAAATTTTTATAGTCAATAAATACATAAATAAAAATACTGTTAATGAAATTTTAATGCTTGTATATGTCGAGGGTCAAGGGGTTAGAATTTAGAGAGGAAAGGAAACTACTCTCCCATTCAATTGGTTGTCTACTTCCCATTTTTCAAAGGTTCATTTGATCAACGTCTCGAGCTAAATTCGTCATTTAACAAAATAGCTAAAATTAGAGGAATTAAAAGGGGGGGGGGGGTGGAGGGGAAGTGACGAACTAATTTTTTTCTTTCAGATTACGTAAATTGTTTTTAAAATCGTGGTCTAAATTTAATACTATAACTGATTTTTGAAATGCGTAGAATAGACAGCAAAGTCCGGTTGGTGGAGGTAAAAACAGTACTATATTTTCATAAATCTATGAAACTAGTAACAATGATGACCATAAAGAGAAAAGCATTGCTCACCAACAAACTCTTATTTGCAATTAACTGGGGGGGGGGGGGAGAACTAAGCGAAAGTTGTTTACCCTTAAAATCAGATAACAATTAAACTTATAAGTGGTTTTACGAATATGTAATTTCACCTAGCACTAATTGATAATATGATGATTAATAATAATAATAGTAAACAACAAAGTAAAGCAAACCAGTATTGAGATGCAATTCAGCCCTCGAACTGAGTGAGTGAGAGTAAAGTTATGAAATAAATTGATGAAAAAGAGAGTACAAGAGAAAAGAGTATTATATTGCTTTGATATGCGTGAATGTAAGATCATTACATATGGTTAAGACCCTCTTTATCTCAATAGGTACCTCAAACCCCGAACTTGGTCTGTCAAGCCATGGGACTGATCCTCGATTCACCCTTCTAGTCCTGGTTAATTAGTAAAATCGGGTAGGCCCGACTTCAATCGTATACAAATAGTTCCCTCATTTTTTGGAATGTAATGACAAGAAACGAATTGAGTTTTCGAACCGGGCCTTGATTTACCATGACGTAAGCATTGTGACGCAAGCAGTAGAGGTGACCGAAATGTCCCATCGGTTTAATTGCCCAAACATTTAAGGCGCGTCAGTTGCTGGTCCACCACTAGCAACTTTGAACCGTCGCCATAAAACCCATAAATAGGCCTCTTTTCCACTTTTTCAAACTTTACTTTTAATCTCTTCTGCTCTAATCTTCAAGGATCTTTGCGTTTTTCAAGTTCTTTTGCAAATCTTCAAGTTTCATCGCTAGCCTCTTCTTAAAATGCCGGATATCATAATCCATGTTCTTCCTCGTTGTCAAAATGGCTAAGACCTCTAAAACTGTCCCTCACACAGAAACCACCTCTTCATCAAAGTCTGTCGGCGCCGCGGTGAAACATCCCCTTGCGGACTTTATTTCGACGAAATATGCCACTACTGCTGATTACAAGGTGGAGAACACACCCTCTACATAGGGCCGATGTGAACCCATGTCGAGGCACATGTGTACGATCACCGAACGTCTCCTCGAGAAGGTAAAAGAGGAGTGCAACTGGGTAGGCAAGGATGTAGTAGTTCCTAGCCCCGAAGAATCCATCATTACTTACAAGGAGGTGTATCTGAGTGTCTATACCTACCACTCCACCATAACTCCCTTGGACCCTGTTATCGTTGCCTTTTTCAAGACGTAAGATGTCACTCTAGGCCAAATCCACCCATAGTTTTGGAGGATCGTGATCCTCCTCCGATTATTTGTAAGCAAGATCAAGGGGCATCCTTTTACCCTCGATCACCTCATGCGCCTCTACGGTCCCCGGCTTTATCGAGGAGCATGATCAAACTTTATTGCTGAGCCACCAAACCCCCATTCTCGAGCATAGACAAGACCCGAGACCGAGGTTGGATGGGTAGGTTTGTCCGAATAAAGACTTCGGATCTAATCCCCGCCAAAGATATGTCGTTCCGTGAAAAGTGGAACATGAATCATAAGTACTACTTGGCCCTTTGAATATCTATTATTGCCATTCCGCTTTCTTGTCTTTCCCTCATCCAAGTTTTTTGTATTGCAGCCAAGGACCTTGTGCCGGAAGTGATCCCCGACCTGAGGCAATGGGTCGAGGAATTGGTGTCACAAAAAACTTATACCAAGTGTGCTTGGATAGAGTTGTCAAGGGGCCGATGGAAGGCTCATAACCATTGTAATCTTTTTTCCTTGGCAAGATTTCCATTCGGCCTTTGTTATTGTATTCACTCATCTTTTTCATTTTTTAGGCCTCGAGAAGGACGTGCCAATTAGACCCCTTGCTGAAGAAGAGGCATTTTTTCCCCATGTACTCCGAAGCAGGGCAAAGAAAAGAATAGAAAGGATGCTCCGAGTTCTCCAGGACCGGAGAAGAAAAAGCCAGCCAGGAGGGCCAGTAAGCCTAAGGGGAATACAATCCATGTATCTCTGGAGTCCGCCCAACGGGTAATGGACGAGACTGAAGACGAAGATGATGATGAAGAAGATAGCTCTGGATTGGTAACTCATGCGCGAACTGGCGCCGAAGTTGAAAAAATCATTGGACATGTAGGTGTCGAAGCTGCCTTGCCCCAGCCTGGTGGGCCCAAGCCTGAGAGAATCAAAGGTTCCTCATATCAGGGTGGGGAGGCTATCGAGAAAGTGGTCGAGGCCGATGCAAAAAATTTGTACGATGCTTTCACGACGAGGGCGGAGCACCAAAGGATTCACTTAGGGCAATGGAGATAGGAGATCTGTCCTCATTTCCTTCGTTCTTTGAAACGACAATTAAGCATGATCAGGAAGTGGAGATTCGCCCCGGCGAAGAGGTTTATGGATCGAAAGATCTTTTCGGCATCTATTTTGCCTAAGTGGAAGATGTCACCAGTCTGTGTGACTTGGACATACCGAAGAAGAGCTCGAATGAGGCTTTCTCGATCTATAAGCTAACCAACCAATTTCTGGCCCCCAGCGTTGACCCGTCTACAAGAAACCTCTTATCATCTTTGTCGCGCCCCCCCTTTTTTCTCGCAAAATTGGGTTTATGACATTTGGTTGGGATAACTCTTTCCTTTTGGGAAAGGGGTTTTGCAATTTTTTGAAGAGCCGCCACCTAACGATTTTAAGGTGCGTTAAGGCACCTATGGGGGTTCAACTACCACTACATTTGATAACCAGAGATAGGGTAAGGGCTTGAAATTATCCCAAGGGGAAGGTGTTAGGCACCCCTCAGGATCCACTAGTGTAGTTCCCGGCCAGAGAGTTTTTATGAATTTGTGCAATTAACAAGTAAACAAGAAGATTCAAGAAATAGGGGATTTAAGTTAAAATACACAAGCATTTGAAAATGGTTAATGAAAGAAATGTTTTAAAAGAGTTATAATCTAAGCATGCTGATGAAAGTAAAGGTGTCCTAGGTTTGTTTGTAATATGGATCACATCAACGCAATACCCGGTAATCACTCCTCAAAAGAAGGGCTACACGTGGTATTAGCGCACCGGTCATCATATCCATATCTACCCTTCCCACCTCGTTAACGTATTAAAGCGTGGATTGGTCTCGACCTCTATTGCATGTTATTATCCGTCCCATTCCTATCAGTCCCGGAGGGATTTAGGACTATTATTCCTATAAGAGGGAGGATTTTAGGCCGACTCTTGCGTTTTAAAGGTAAAAAGAATAAATCGACATTCAAAACACATAGGACTGCATATTAGGGGAAACATGTAAATAACTAAGAGGCTCATATATACCTCCTCAACTAAAACACATAAATAGCATGACTTAAAACACATTTAGGGTTAGAATTTAAAGTATAAGATAGGGGAGTTTTAGTTGTTGAAGCAGACCAATTATTACATAACTGTGATAAGAAGTACGAATCAGGCCAGCCTACTGGTTATAACAGTTGCTAATTAAACAAAGGCGGATTCAATTTTGTCATTATTACCTAAGGCTTGCCTAAGTGTTTACTGATGATATCCTATGAACGTGATATTTATTACTGATTCAAAATGGCAAAACTGTAATAGTTTTAACGAGCAATTTGGGATCCTATAGGCATGCTTTCTAAACTGCATTAATGAGAGGATTAAGTTGTTCAAACTGATTCAAGACAGTGCGAGTCAAACTGATTTTTTTTAGCTAAAACTGGTTTTAGATCTTATAGACATAATCTCTATTATTGCTTATTTTAATCCCTACAGACATGGTATCAAGTATTAAAGGTTGATTTGTTCCTACAGGTATGGTATCTAATTTTGAATCTGATTTTAACCTTGTAAATGTGATGTCGGATTATAGCTATTCGATCCTATAAGCATGATTTCTGAGTGTGGAGATGAACATACAGAGCTTTATTAATCAGATCCAATAGGCAGGATATGTAAGTGTAGAATCAATGCATGCAGAGTGTGAAATTACAGACCCTATAGGCAGGATGTCTAAGTGTACAAGTGGACATGCAGAACAAATCCTATAGGCAGGATATCTACCCTTAAAAACATGCATAATTACTCATCCCTTTTCACTAGCCAAACCCAATATTCATTACAAATTATTACAAACCAAATGCTGAATTACAAGAGAAGTACAAAATGAGAAATTACAACCGAAAGAAGCCTGATGCTGACTTCCTCTCTGAGTTATGGAATAAAACACCTCAAATACTACTTGTTTCAAAGCCTTTCTTAGACCTGAGTGTGCCAAAGTTTCCTAAGGGTCTCATGGGACCCCGGGCAGTCCTTACACCCAGTTTTGCATAACCAGATAAAGAATGAGTGCAGTGCAAAAGGTCCAGCCCTTATGTGTCCAAGATCAGAAGGAGCTCAAGGGTCCCAAGGCAAGGCTCACACAAAAGGGGCACAACTTAGGTTCTAGGAATATAGTGAAAGTGTAGAACATAGAGATTGGTTTAAAAACAGTACTAGGAAATAATAAGTGATAAGCGTGATCTTGAAAACAGTAGTAGTGAATTCAAACTACATAGAATCAGTAACTATACAAAGGGGTCAGGGGTTTTGGGGATACATTTCTTAAAGCATATGATCCTAGGATGGGTCAGGTGTGGATATACACAGCAATAGATGATACTGGCATACCCACAAACCAGCCAAAGAATACAAGCAAGAAGAAGGGACTTGGGGTTTAGGATTCATACACATAGGAGAGTATTAACTTAAAAAGGGGAAGGAAACACATTCCAGCATGCTAATAATGTAATTTGGATTGCAGACAACATAAGCAGAAGTAGGCAAGCATGAAGAAGTTGAAACAATTACAGAAACATGTTGTTGGTGATGCTGGAAAAAAGTTGTTCGTCCCTTCCTTGAAAAAGGTGCTGGGTATTTATAGTTTTTGAAAATGAGTAATAGGTAAGGTAATAAGTAAAGTCTTGATACAAACATGAAAACAATCACAAGTCAGAATCAATTACCGAAGTGATTCCCCTTTAGTTAAGGAATCACTATCTAACAGGTAGCATCAAGTTTAATTAAGGAAAGAAAATTAGTTTGGAAGCAGACTGATTATTGCCATATAAGGGGAAGTAAAAGCATGTAGTGAACAATCGAGTCTAAGTACAAAAATATGCCTATTTTAGGAAAGAAATCAGCAAGGTAAAATATCACACTAAAGGGAAAAGGATCAATTAATTTTAAACAGGCGAGTGAAATTAGGGTTCATAAAAGGAAAATCTTTTTGAAATCAGTCACAAGATTAAGATCAACCAATGAAGAATATGATCTGCACTTCAGTATATAAACAGAGTGAACAGAAATATTAGACATGCGAGGCCAAGCACACTGGCAAATGAAACAGCATACAATAGTAGCAGAAATAAGCATAGGATTTAACAGTGAACAAAGTTAGGTAGTCAGGGCTCACACCTATAGTCAAAGTGAAGAAGAGAGTCAAAACAAGTAAAGGTCTTGCAGTAACAGGTGAGGAAACCCTTTTGAGAAATTAGGGTTTCAGCCATAGTCTAGTTGAAAGATAGTAAAAATTATATAAGTACTTAATCAAACCAATACACATCTAACAAACAGCTTCAGAACTCGAATGAAACCCAAAAAGGAATTAGGGTTTTCAACATGTTGACTCAAATAGAAGGACAAGATGAGCAAAACATAGCAGAATTACAAACAACATTAAAATCGGAGGAGAGATCCTTTGAAAAACTTAAAGGAAAATCTTAACAAAAAGTCATTTTGAAAGAGAAGTACAAGAGCTTAAGAGAAAAACACTTGACATTCACAGCAAGTACATATCTAAAGTAGATATGAAAGAAAGTCAAAGGATCTTAAAGGTTAGGGTTTCGAAAGACCCAGAAAAGGTGACAAAGACCTTAAAAGTTACCGATCTAACCAGAAGAGCAAGGATCTGACTCGAACGGCCATGGCTGGCCGGAGAAAAGGTTAGGGATGACTTGAGGAAAGCCATGCACTGTAGGCAAACAAGGACTGGACCAGGTTCCCTTGATGTCTAGCCATGAAACCACGGAAACAAACACCCCAAAGTCATGGGAGGCCACCACACATCTCAAATGTCCATGGGAGGGCATGGATTAGGCAGGGTTTAGGGTGGATTAGGGTGTAGTTTGATGGTGGCGGCTAGGGTTCGTGTTAGGTTTCAGATAGAGTTGAGAGAGAAAAGGAATTCAGAGGCGGCGATTGGTGAGAAATGAAGTAGGGTAAGGGGTCGTTTGGGTTAAAAAGGAAATGGTTGATATTGGTCGTTGATCTAAATGATCAACGGCTAAGATTGAAAGGGTTAGGTGGGGATTTGGGTTGGGTTATTTAAATTGGGCCGGGTCGGGTTTAAAACTGAATTGGGCTAGGAAACTGGGCTATAATTGAAAAGTAATTGGGCTATTATTTAAATAACCAATTTTCTCTTTTAAAATTATAAAAATAGTAAATTAATTTTTGAAAATAAATTAAAAGCATTAAAATGATTTATAACATATAATAGACATTTTAAAAATATAGGACTTGATTTTATTAATATAAAAGTAATTGAATCTTAAAAGAGGCTAATATTTCAAGTATGCACTTTAGCATTGAAAAATACTAAATAAGTTTGTAAAAACATGAAAAAAATTACCTTAGCTATATTTTAGCATAAAGATGAAAATTCAATTGATGAATTACAAAACATAATAATTTTGGAAATAATTATTGGATTTTTATCGATAAAAGGGAAATAAATTGATTTAAAAATCTTTTAAGAAATTAGGAAAAAAATGGCCATAATGAAACACTTGAATATGCCATTTTGAAATTATTTTGTATACTGAAAACATATAGGAAAAAATTAGGTATCAACAGCTGCCCCTCTTTACCCGGCGAGGATGAAAGAGTTTTTGGGTAAAGATATGATGGCCAATTTTGACCGAGCGAAATAGTTTGAAAGATTCAGGCCGCACCCTGGATTCTGAGTTGCCTACATATCCTTGGTTTTATAGGGAATCAGGTCCTATGTAGTTCCTGATCCATCAGCGGAGTATGCTATCGGGTATTTTCCAAGAACGGACAAAATATTTTGGGTTGGGTGAGTGAATGTCTTACGGGAATGGTTAGGTTTGATGTGGCTGCGGGCATTGGAACGGTACCGCTCCTACCAGGATGGTTGTTGTTTGCCGGTTGTACCTACAAATAAGTAATACAAGCATATATTTTGCATAAATTAGACATGATACAAATTCCCGTCAGATCATGAATACTGTCTTTGAACAGTTAGGATAACATCCTTAGACCATGATATCCTGGGCCATGAAGCATATAATTAAGGATTCTTAGGCCATGAAATGATGCTCTCGGGCTATGAGGATGGTGCCTCCGAACCGTGACGCCTTCGAATGATGATATGCAAAAGATTGAAAGAAATCCTCAGGCCATGACATGGTGTTCTCGGGCTATGAAGATGGTGCCTCCGAATGATGACGCCTTTGGATGATTTGGAGATGTTTCAGCACATGAAGGATGCAGTAGCATATGGTGATCTTTCAGTCGTGTAATGTGGCGATCTTTCAGCCGTTCAATGTGGCGATCTTTCAGCCGTACAATTTTGGCAATCTTTCAATCGTGCAATGCAGTATGAGGCGATCTTTCAGCTGTGTAATGCAGTATGAGGCAATCTTTTAGTCGTGCAATGCAGTATGAGATGATCTTTCAGCCGTACAGGTACAGTATGAGGTGATCCTTTAGCCATGCAGATGCAGTATGAGGCGATCTTTCTGCCATGCAGGTGTAATATGAGGCGATCTTTCAGGCGTGCAGATGCGGTATGAGGCAATCTTTCAGTCGTGCAGATGCAGTATGAGGCGATCTTTCAGCCGTGCAAGTGCAGTATGAGGCGATCTTTCAGCCATGCAGGTGTAGTATGAGGCAATCTTTCAACCATGCAATGCAGTATGAGGCAATCTTTCAGCTGTGCGGGTGCAGTATGAGGCGATCTTTCATCCGTGCAACGCATTACAAGGCAATGTGGATGGAGACAACATTTAGTTTCGAAAGGCAGAATAGTAGCCTTATGCAAGTTGGAAGGCAGATTAGTAGCCTTATGCAAGTCGAAAGGCAGAATGGTGCCTTATGCAATGCAAATGCAGATAGATGTAGAGCTTAACCTCGGAAGGCAGAATAGTAGCCTTTTGCAAGCCGGAAGGCAGAATGGTAGCCTTATGCAATGTGAATGCAGATAGAGGTAGAGCTTAACCTCGGAAGGTAGAATAGTAGCCTTATGCAAGTCGGAAGGCAGAATGGTAGCCTTATATAATGCAAATGCAGATAGAGGTAGAGCTTAACCTTAGAAGGCAGAATAGTAGCCTTATGCAAGTCGGAAGGCAGAATAGAAGCCTTATGCAATGCAGATCCAGATAGAGGTAGAGCTTAACCTCGAAAGACAGAATAGTAGCCTTATACAACTCGGAAAGCAGAATAGTAGCCTTATGCAATGCAGATGCAGATAGAGGTAGAGCTTAACCTTGGAAGGCATAATGGTAGCCTTATGCAAGAAATAAAATAGCATATGACTGTAGAGTTTCTTAGCTGATAGTAGATTGCGACGTGGTGATTACTAGGAGCGTTGTGACATACGGATCATTATGGGTGTGTGTTGATAGCAAATGTTAGTAAGTGCAATGGTTCAGAGAATCATGTTCTTGAACAATGTTTGTTCTGTGAGTGTACATTATGTTCAATGATTTCGTAATCCTAGTGCCTGCATCCAAAGAAAAATAGTAAGTTTTGTAAAGGGGACGCTTAGTTCATATCCCCGCTGGCTTTGCTTGACTCGTTCTATTTTGATCCGGTGATACCGTCGGTATTATTGGAGTAGTGTTGCTAAACAAAGTAGTTTCAATAATAGACATGCACGATTTTGTATGACATAGATGTATAATTAAAATAGTTTTAAGATCAACCGATGACTATGACACGGTTTGAGACATTGCAACCTCTCTTACTATGGAATTTACAGGGTCCTCCTCAAAATTCCACCCCAGTTTGATGGGTTGACATTTCTGACTGTTGCTTGCGCGACGATCTGCTGAAATTACTTCAGAATTTTGAGGGTCCTCCTCAAAATTCTGCCCTAGTTTCCAACTTCGGGAGGAAATGAAAATTTTATTGGATTGTGACCGAACCCATAGGTCTGCCTACGTATTCCCTCTTACACGAGAATCAGGTCAGGCGTATTTAATTTACATCATGTAGGGAAAATAGAAAGATTAAACATAGTAGCGCTAGACTGCATCTAAATTAATCGTCTTTGGCCAAACTTCTCCGTCCATTTCTGCGAGTATGAGGGCTCCTCCTGTCAAAACCCGGTGAACCATGTACGAACTTTGCCAGTTGGGAGAGAACGTCCCTTTGGCTTCATCTTGATGCAGAAAAATTTTCTTAACACCAGCTATCCCGGTGTGAACTATCTTGGCTTGACTCTTTTGTTGAAGGCTCTAGCCATTTTGTTCTGATAGAGTTGACCGTGTCAAACTGCGTTCATCCTCTTTCCGTCTATAAGAGCTAGTTGCTCATAATGACTTTTTACCCATTCTGCATCGTCAAGATTAGTTTCCTGTATGATCCTTAGGGAAGGAATTTCTACTTTGGCAGGAATGACAACTTTTGTACCATAAACCAGCATATATGGGGTCGTCCTGGTTGATGTGTGGACTATGGTGTGATACCCAATAGAGCAAATGCTAACTTCTCGTGCTATTGTTTATGCTTTTCTATCATTTTCCTCAATATCCTCTTGATATTCTTGTTGGCGGCTTCCACAGCTCCATTCATTTGAGGCCGGTAGACTGTGGAATTCTTGTGTCTAATATTGTAAGTTTTACACATATTTTTCATTAGGTCGCTGTTGAGGTTGGAGCCATTATCAGTAATGATTGACTCTGGGATACCGAATCGACAAACAATACGGTCGTGGACGAAGTCTGTCATGAATTTCTTAGTCACTGCTTTGTAAGATGCTGCTTCGACCCACTTGGTGAAGTATTCAATGGCTACTAGGATAAACCTGTGTCCATTAGAAGTTGTAGGATCGATTGGTCCAATAACGTCCATTCCCCAGGAGGCGAATGGCCATGGTGAGCTTGTTATGTGGAGCTCGCTCGGAGGCACTTTTATCATGTCTGCATGAATCTGACAGCAATGGTATTTTTGGACATAGTGGATGTAGTCTGTCTCTATAGTTATCCAAAAGTAACCAGCCCGGAGTATCTTTTTTGCAAAAACAAAACCATTCATATGTGGACCACAGGTCCCAGCATGAATTTCCTCTAGTAGCTTGGATGCTTCTTTTGCGTTAACACATCTTAATAGTCCCAAATCAGGAGTCCTTCTATACAGGATTCCTCTATTGTGAAAGAAGTTGTTGGACAATCTCCGAATTGTGCCCTTATGAGTAAGATTGGCAGGCTCCGGGTACTCTCCATTTGCCAAATATTCCTTGATATCATGAAACCAAGGCTTTCTGTCTGCTTCCTCTTCAATATGGGCACAGTAAGGGGGTTGATTATGAATTTTCACCAGAATAGGATCAATGAAATTCTTGTCGGGATGTTGCAACATGGATGATAGGGTAGCCAATGCATCGACGAACTCATTCTAGATTCCGAGAATATGTCGGGATTCTATCTTCGTAAACCTCTTTCTCAATTCCTGTACATGATGCAGATACGTGAGTATATTAGAGTTCTTGGTTGCCCATTCTTCTCATACCTAATGTATAAGTAAGTCTGAATATACGATTACTAGCAGCTCTTGAACGCTCATGTCAATGGCCATTTTGAGTCCCAATATGCAAGCTTCATATTCGGCCATATTGTTGGTGCAGGGAAACCCGAGCTTGGCGGGCACTAGATAATGCTGACCGGTTTCTAATACCAAAATTGCTCCTATGCCAACTCCTTTGAAGTTTGCTGCTCCATCAAAGAACATTCTCAAACCATCATAGGATTCTGCAATATCTTCTCCTACGAATGATACCTCTTCATCAGGAAAATATGTTTTTAGGGGTTCATATTTCCCATCCACGGGATTCTCAGTGAGGTGGTCTGCCAGTGCTTGTCCCTTGACAGCTTTCTGAGTTATGTAGACAATGTTGAACTCACTCAACAGGATTTACCACTTTGCTAGCTTGCCAGTGGGCATAGTCTTCTAAAAGATGTACTTCAAAGGATCCATCCTTGATATGAGATATGTAGTATAGGCACAGAAGTGATGCCTTAACTTCTGAGCTACCCAAGTCAAACCGCAGCATGTGCACTCAAAAAGGGAATACCGAGCTTCGTACGGGGTAAACTTCTTGCTGAAATAAATGGCTTGTTCCTTTCTCTCGGTTTCATCATGTTGCCCCAGAATGTAACAGAAGGCTCCGTCCAACACCACAAAGTAGAGTAATAAGGGTCTACCTGGCTCAGGCGGGACAAGACTGGTGGTGTTGACAAGTACTCCTTAATTTTGTCGAAGGTTCGGTCCATTTGGTAGCGGCGTCCTTCTTTAAAATTTTAAAGATTGGCTCACAGATAACTGTAGAGTGTGCTATGAACCGGCTGATGTAGTTCAGCCTTCCCAGGAAGCTCATCACATCTTTCTTGTTCTTTGGCGGTGGTAATTCTTGAATGACTTTGACCTTTGATGGATCCAGTTCTATTCCTCGGCAGATCACAATAAACCCAAACAACTTCCCACTAGGAATCCCAAATGCACACTTTGCGGGGTTTAGTTTCAGGTTGTACCTATGCAATCTGTTGAAAAACTTCCTCAGATCTTCTATGTAATCAGTGGCCTTCTTGGATTTGATGATAACGTCATCAACATATACCTCTATCTCCTTGTGTATTATATCATGGAAAATGGTAGTCATGGCCCTCATGTAGGTAGCCCCTATATTCTTCAGGCCAAATGACATCATCTTGTAACAATACATTCCCCGCAATGTAATGAAAACCGTTTTCTCAGCATCTTCTTCATCCATCCAGATCTAATGATAACCAACAAAACAATCTACAAATGACTGTTTCTCATGCTTGGTGCAATTGTCAATCAGGATGTGTATATTAGGCAAAGGGAAGTCATCTTTCGGACTGGCCCGATTGAGATCCTAGTAGTCGACATAGACTATGACCTTCCCATCCTTCTTTGGTACTGGCACGATATTAGCTAACCATGTCGGGTACTCAACCACCCTGAGAACCTTAGCTATGATCTGTTTGGTGATTTCTTCCTTGATTTTTAGACTCATATCGGGCTTGAGCTTTTTGAGCTTTTGCTTTACTGGTGGACACGTTGGGTCGGTTGGTAGTTTGTGAGCTACAATAGACATATTCAGACCGGTCATGTCATCATATGACCAGGCGAATATGTCCTCATATTCCTTTAGAAAATCTGCGTATGCTTTCTTTTCTGATGGCGATAACTGAATGTTGATTCATGTTTCCTTGACGTTTTATGCGTCTCCCAGGTTAACAATCTCGGTCTTCTCCAAGTTAGACTTATGTCTGTTCTCAAAGTTCTCAATTTCTTTGACGATCTCATCAGGTATGTCATCTTCTTCTGAATCAATGTCTGTTTATTGCGTTGTCTCACTGCATGTCACAATCATTGGTTCATCAAAATAAGTAATAGTAATGGTGTATTGGCAAAGTAAGGAGGAAAAAATAGAAATAAATATTAATTCATTGGAAAAAATCAAACATGCTTTGATAAATTGAATAATTATTTTGAACATTGAAGATCTTATTGCGGGAATTAAAATGCGAAAAGAAAATCATTTAATGAATAAAATAGTGAATAGTGCTTGTTTTAGCCTTGCTACCCCGAGGATCGTCGGGCTCTGGTTGTCCTAATGGTCAAGTTATTGAGGCATGCCCCTCTACTCACAACCTGTATGAAGGGCCTTCCTCCCCCTCCTCCTCAAGAATAACACAGCAGTCCGTATCACTGTCCTCGAAAAACAAGTTTTTCACTACTGCGAGCGCTTCTTTTTCATTTGTCCCGTAGACGACGTCAGCTTGTTGGAAGATCTTCTCTAAGTGCGGTATCGGCTACTCTAGTGGGTAGTAAGGACCGCGCCATAATGGCGACCAGTTGTTGAACTCTTCCCAGGTGTATTCGTACCCCAAGCCAAAAATGGTGCCATATTTCTTGAGTTTTATGGGTTTAGGGATTCCTTATAGGTTCTTGCCGAGTCCCTTGCCAGGCTCGTATCCACTAATTAGGTATACTATCAATCTTGTTATCCCACCATTTGTCTTTGTCGATGGCATTGACCCGCTCGATATGGTGGTAGGTCTCTCCACCTAGCTTTATTATCCCTCCGATAGCTGGAATGGTCTGACGTCTGTATATAGTGTTACTACCATCACCGTGAATGATCACCTCCTAGTGATTCCATTCAAACTTTAATGCCTGATGCAGTGTTGATGCTACAGCCCCAGCAGCATGAATCCATTACCGTCCTAGCAGCAAGCTGTAGGACACTGGGACATCTATTACTTGAAAATCAACCTCGAACCAGGTTGGTCCCATCTACAGACATAGGCTAATCTCACCAATGGTGGACCTCTGAGACCCATCAAAGGACTTCACGTTGATTGCTCCTTCTTTTATCTCATGCAGCCCTTTTCCCAACTTCTTGAGCATTATCAAAGGATAGATGTTAAGGCTGGAACCCCCATCGACCAGGATCCTGGTGATGAAATAGTCTTTGCATTACACGGTGATGTGCAGGGCTTTGTTATAACCTAACCCTTCAGGTGGCAGCTCGCCCTCATAGATGGTGATGTTATGGCTTTCTAATAATTGTCCCACCATATTGGCCATTTCCCCTCCAGTGATGTTTTTTGGTACGTAGGCTTCACTCAGCACCTTCAACAGAGCATTTTTGTGTGTCTTGGAATTCTGCAGCAGTGAGAGCATGGATATCTACGATAGTCTTTTGTTAGCTGGTCGATGAACAAATATTTTTTGTCATACCCTGTGCTGCAACAGTCTCTTCGAACCTGACCTTGCCTTTTCTCCTAGCTTTGGCTGTGTAATCCCAGAGTATACCTTTTGTATGGAATGACGGCACGGTGGACATCGCCACTGCGATAGGTATGGCCACCTTTAATTCGAATGGAACATGCTCTTTTGGTGGCAAAACTGCAACCTCAAATGGTGTTGGTGCTTTTGCTGATGGCGCTGCTTCAAACTCAAGAGGGATAGACACATCTACCTCAGTGACCTCAGATGGTTGGATTTGGACTATGATGCGGTTGAGAGTAACTGCTGGTTTCTTTGGATCATCGCATTCTGCGATCAACCTGATGGATCCCTCGGGATCCCTATCATCCTCCACTTCAATCATGTGAATACCCCTGCCTTTATGGTCTGGTAGAGAGTTGTTGCGGACGTTCAGAGTGGCTTCCTTTGCTACAATGACTTTGTTATCAATCAGAGATTGTATCTTGTTTTTTAAAGAATGGCATTCATTGATGGTATGTCCCTTCATGTCGGAGTGGTATGCACAAGACTTATTTGGGTTAACCCACTGAGAAGGATTCTCAGGGGTTGTAGTAGGGATGGGAGTGACATAACTGCGGTATTGAGTCTCTCATATAGCTGGTCAATGGTTTCAGCGATGGTTGTGAATCATTTTGGAGGCCTTCAATCAAAATTAGGTCGGGGCTTAGGGAAATTTTGGCGTACGGTTGGTAATGAGATGGTTGGGCGTTGTAAGTTTAGTAGAGATGAGCGGGTTGGGAGTATTTGGGTGAAGTAGGCTAATATGTGGGAAGTGGAGATAACTGATAAGTTGGTGGTGGAGCTTGGTAGGAGGGTGCTTGTTAATTTGGGGCTGACTGATATGTGAGTAGAGGTGTTGGGTAAGCTTGATATTTGAGAGGAGACTTGGTCCTTTGTGCAACCATCACGGCCCCTACGTCCCTCTTCTTAGACACAACACCGGACTGCAAGTCCTTATATGTAGCTTGCAAGGCCTCGAAGTTTGTAACCATACCGCTCTTAATTCCTTCTTCAATTCGTTCCCCCAGCTTGATAATGTCAAAAAATTTATGATTCTCAATCACCATCAATCGTTCATAGTATTGCGAGTCTTGAGCCCATACAAAGAATTTGTTTGTTCTTCTTCTAAGGCGGATCTGACCTTAGCAGCTTCGAACCTCCAGCGAGTAGCATACTCGCGAAATTCCTCCGTAGGCTTCTTCTTTAGATTCTGGATATAGAACATGTCTGGCGCATTCTCTGTGTTAAACCTAAATATGTCCATAAAATCAAATGTCATACCTACCCAGCTCGACCACTTCTTGGGATCTTGACTGATGTACCAAGACAGAGCATCTCCTTTTAGACTCCTCATGAACAGCTTCATGCAGATCCTTTCATCTTTTCCTATCCCGACCAGCTTGTCACAGTATGTTCTCAGATGGACCCTTAGATCACCCGTACCATCAAACATCTCGAACTTAGGAGGTTTGTACCCCTCCGGTAGTTCGATATCTAGTTATATGCAGAGGTCTTCATAATTCAACCTTTCTATCCTTTTACTTCCTTCGACGCCCTAAATTTGGCTGGTCAGTTTCTTAAGTTCTTCAGCCAAGTTTTTGATGAGTAGATCCTTTTCATCGGACTCAGGTGTGCAAGATATAGGTTGGGTGGAGAGTGGAATGGTCTCCACATAGTTGGGATTGTTGTGGTGGACTGGCATGTAGATGTGGAAATGGTCATTTGTGGAGTTTTGCGGTTTGGGGATGAGTAGTGGGACATTGTTTGGAGTGTGGCAAGTGTTGCATTGGTTCTTTGTTTAAGCAGTGGGATGATTTTGTTGATTTGGGATGTTTTGAGGTAGTGTGGGGTTTTGAAAATTGGGGACGTTGGCATCCGGGATAATTAGGGTGAATGATAGGTTGGCTAGATTTCGAACCTGATCGAGCTCTTCCTGAAACTTCAATAATTTCTTCTCAAATTGTGGCACATTTCCATTGGGAACCTGAATACCATGGCCATTAGTGTCCTCTGCTATTGTGTTCTCTTTCCTGATGTTCAAATCTTCCATTTTGCTTTTGTTCTTGTTCTTAACAGAACTAAGAAGAGGAGCGGGTGGAGGGCCCCTGGATTTCGTGGAATAAGATGACGTTGTCGGAGTGCACAAACTAACCTTTGGGGGGAGGAATAACAAAACAAAAATAAAACAAAAAAGGTAACCAAGTTAGTGAGGATCATGAAAAGTATTGCAATATTTAAACATATAATGCAGGAATGTAAAATGTGTCCTAATTCGGGAGCCTCGTTGTGCCCGGGGTAGGTCTAGCAACAGATTGATTTTGGAGAACATAGAATGCTAAATGCCTCATTTTATTGATAAAAAGTAGAAGAACCCCAAAACGACACTAAATAAGCAAGAAATAAAAATCACTAATGGCCATTGGCCTTATTACATTCATAAAGCGAAAAAAGTAAATTCCTATCTATTTGGTCCCAGAAGGACCTCCACCTGGTTGAATGCTCTCTTTGATCAAGTCCTCCAGTTCGTGTAGGTTCACTAGTAAGAATGCCTTCGCCAGGTGTTCCCCTTCATTTCCCTCAACGTTCTGGCAGTCGGTGACTCTCTTCCTCACTTTTCCTTCCAATTCCAGCAGACTGTATTCCAGATATTCCAACTTTTCGCTAGCTTTGGCGGCCCTCTCTTTCCACTCATTGATTTGGTCATTTGATGGAAGACTCCTCCACTAGTCTAACAAGAGTGGGTGTGTGCTAATCATACCAAAACTAGGGACCTCATACCTTATTTTTTGCAAAACAAAAGGGTTAGACCCTACCCCCACCAGACTCGACTATTGAACATCAACAATTAGCATGAAGCATTTAGTTCTCTAAATAAATTCACAAAATGTGATGATGTCCGTTTGGGTTTGGGGAAACCTAGTGGACTTTTGGACAAGGCTATCTTAAAGGATCATTATGCGGCCAACATAACTGATCTATCTAGGTTTGACCATGATGCATGCACAATTTGAATAGAGTAAGTTTTCTATGGGGTTTTAGACTGCTACCCTTGAGCGAACAACTCAAGGGAGAAGTCTCGGAACTGTCGACTGCACCGCTGATCGACTAGTTTACCGCAAATATGCCTTTATTTAGAGGGTAATGATATAGGAAGAGCGCAACCACTCATTATAAGCATTGCTATAGTATTTGTTTTGGCACGAGTAGAATATGATGTTGAGCATAATTAAAGCATGTTGACATGTATTTGCACATTAAGAAAGCGATAGATACAGCAGTTTCATAATTTAAAGCAATAAAGGAAAGGAAACAAGGAAGATATATTAGTTTTGCTTCTAAAGAAGAAATTAAATGCTTAAAGTAAATAAACAGATAATTACACATAGGTAGAGGTACAAATTCACAAAACAATCTGAAATGGTAAAGCCTAAAAATCCCCAGCAGAGTCTCCATTCTGTCCCCCCCCCCACCCCCCACCCCACCCCTTTTCTCGCGAAATTTGGTTTGTGACATTTGGTTGAACAACTCTTTCCTTTTGGGAAAGGGGTTTTGCAATTTTGTGAAGAGTCGCCACCTAATGATTTTAAGGTGTGTTAGGGCACCTATGTGGGTTCAACTACAACTACATTTGATAACCAGAGATAGGGTAAGGGCTTGAAATTATCCCAAGGGAAAGGTGTTAGGCACCCCTCAAGATCCACTAGTGTGGTTCCCGTCCAGATAGTTTTTGTGAATTTATGCAATTAACAAGTAAAAAAGTAAGTCTCAAGTAATAGGGAATTTAAGTTAAAATACACAAGCATTTGAAAACGGTTAATGAAAGCAAGGTTTTGAAAGAGTTATAATCTAAGAATGCTGATGAATGTAAAGGGGTCCTAGGTTTGTTTGTAATATGGATCACATCAATGCAATACCTGGTAATCACTCCTCAAAAGAGGGGCTACACGTGGTATTAGCGCATCGGTCATCATATCCATATCTATCCTTCCCACCCCATTAAGATATTAAAGCGCAGATTGGTCTCTACCTCTATTGCATGCTATTACCCGTCTCGTTCCTATCAGTCCCGGAGGGATTTAGGACTATTATTCCTCTAAGAGGGAGGATTTTAGGTTGACTCTTGGGTTTTAAAGGTAAAAATACTAAAGCGACATTCAAAACACATAGGACTACATATTATGGGAAACATGTAAACAACTAAGAGGCTCGTATATACCTTATCAAGTCAAACACATAAATAGCATGACTTAAAACAATTTAGGGTCAGAATTTAAAGTATAAGGTAAGGGAGTTTTAGTTGTTGAAGCAGGCCAATTTATTACATAACTCAGATAAGAAGTCCGAATCAGGCTACTGGTTGTAGCAGTTGCTAATTAAACAAAGGCGAATTCAGATTTATCATTATTACCTAAGGCTTGCCTAAGTGTGTATTCATGAGATCTTATGAGCATGATATCTATTACTGATTCAAAATGGCAAAGTTGTAACAGTCTTAACGAGCAATTTGGGATCCTATAGGCATGCTTTCTAAACCGCATTAATGAAAGGAGAAAGTTGTTCAAACTGATTCAAGACAGTGCGAGTCAAACTGATTTTTTTTAGCTAAAATTGGGTTTAGATCCTATAGACATAATCTCTATTGTTGTTGATTTTAATCCCTATAGACATGGTATCTAGTATTAAAAGCTGATTTTGTTCTATAGGCATGGTATTTAATTTTGAATATGATTTTAACCTTGTAAATATGACGTCTGATTATAGCCATTAGATCCTATAGGCATGATTTCTAAGTGTGGATATGAACATGCAGAGCTTTATTAATCAGATCCTATAGGCAGGATATCTAAGTGTAGAATTAAAGAATGCAGGGTGTGAAATGACAGACCGTATGTCAGTATGTCTAAGTGTAGAAGTGGACATGCAGAACAAATCCTATAGGCAGGATATCTACCCTTAAAAACATGCATAATTACCCATCTCTTTTCACTAGCCAAACTCAATATTCATTACAAATTATTACAAACCAAATGTTGAATTACAAGGGAAGTACAAAATAAGAAATTACAACTGAAAGAAGCCTAATTCTGACTTCCTCACTGAGTTATGGAACAAAACACCTCAAATGCCACTTGTTTCAAAGACTTTCTCAGACCTGGGTGTGTCAAAGTTCCCTAAGGGTCTTAAGGGATCCTTGGGCAGTGCTTACACCCAGGTTTTGCATAGCCAGATAAAGAATGAGTGTAGTGCGGAAGGGCCAGCCCTTATGTGTCCAAGATCAGAGGGAGCTCAAGGGTCCCAAAGCAAGGCTCACACAAGAGGGGCATAACTTAGGTTCTAGGAATATAGTGAAAGTGCAGAACATAGAGATTGGTTTAAAAGTATGACTGGGAAATAATAAGTGATAAGGGTGATTTTGAAAACAGTAATATTAAATTCAAACTACATAGAATCAGTAACTATACAAAGGGTTCATGGGGTTGGGGATACACTACGTGAAGCATATGACCCTAGAAGGGGTCAGGTTTGGACATGCACAACAATAGATGATGATGACATATCCACAAACCAACCAAAGAATACAAGCACAAAGAAGGGACTTGGGGTTTAGTCTTCATACACATAGGAGAGTATTAACTTAAAAAGGGGAAGGAAACATATTTCACATTCTAATAATATAATTTGGATTGCAGACAACATAAGCAGAAGTAGTCAAGCATGAAGAAGTTGAAACAATTACAAAAACATGTTGTTTTGGATGCTGAAATAAAAATTAACTAGGACATACCGGTAAGAAGCAAGGTGTAGAAAGGAAAAGTAGGCAAATCTCCAGAGCCTAGCCTTGTCTTTCAGCCAGCTAGACGAAGCAGTAGCACTAGTAGTAATAGATAAAAGAGAGAATTTTGAGTGAAGTGTGTGTTTTAACTCAAGTTGTTCGTCCCTTCTTTGAAAAAAGGTGCAGGGTATTTATAGTTTTTGAAAACGAGTAATAGGTAAGGTAATAAGTAAAGTCTTGATACAAACATGGAAATAATCATAAGTCAGAATCAATTACCCAAGTGATGCCCCTTTAATTAAGGAATCACTGTCTAACGGGTAGCAGCAAGTTTAATTAAGGAAATCGGTTTGGAAGTAGACTGATTATTTCCATATAAGGGGTAGTAAATGCATGTAGTGAACAATCGAGTCTAAGTACAAAAATATGCCTATTTTGGGAAAGAAATTAGCAAGGTAAAACATCACAGTAAAGGGAAAAGGATCAATTAACTTTAGACAAGCGAGTGAAATTAGGGTTCATAAAAGGAAAGTTTTTTGAAATCAGTGACAAGATTAACATCAATCAAGGAAGAATATGCTCTACACTTCAGTGTATAAACAGAGTGAACAGAAACATTAGACATGCGAGGCCAAGCACATTGGCAAAAGAAACAGCATACAATAGTAGCAGAAATAAGCATAGGTTTCAGCAGTGAAGAAAGTTAGGTAGTCAGGGCTCACACATATAGCCAAAGTGAAGAAGAGATTCAAAACAAGTAAAGGTCTTGCAGTAATAGGTGAGGAAACCCTTTTGAGAAATTAGGTTTTCAGCCATAGTCCAGTTGAAAGATAGTAAAAATCAGATAAGTCACATAAAGAAAAGAGAGTCTGAAACAACAACTTTCGATCGATTTAAGTATACATTCAAGCAAACAATTTCAGACCCAAAGACCTAGGGTTTCCAACAATAATCGAGTTTAAAAGATGGTAAAACAAATAAGTCAAAGAAGAACATAAGCAAACCCGTACACATCTAACAAACAGCTTCAGAACTCGAATGAGACCCAAAAAGGAAATAGGGTTTTCAACATGCTGACACAAATAGAAGAACAACATGAGCAAACATAGCAGAATCACAAACAACATTAAAATCGGAGGAGAGATCCTTTGAAAAACTTAAAGGAAAACCTTAACGAAAAGTCATTTTGAAAGAAAAGTTGAAGAACTTTCGAGAAAAACACTTGACATTCACAGCAAGTACAGATCTAAATTAGATCTGAAAGAAAGTCAAAGGACCTTAAAGGTTAGGGTTTCAAAAAACCCAGAAAAGGTGAGAAGGGCCTTGAAAGTTATCAATCTAACCAGGAGAGTCAAGGATCTGACTCGAACAGCCATGGCTGGTCGGAGAAAAGGTCAGGGATGACCCGAGAAAAGCCATGAACCGCAGTCAAACAAGGACTGGACCAGGTTCCCTCAAGGTCTAGCCATGAAACCATAAAAACAAACACCCCAGAGTCATGGGAGGCCACCATACATCTCCAATGGCCATGGGAGGCCATAGATTAGGCAAGGTTTAGGGTGGATTTGGGTATAGTTTGATGGTGGCAGCTAGGGTTCGTATCAGGTGTAAGGCCCCATGGAAATTTCTACCCAAAACTCAAACGCTCGTAGTGCCAAATTAGGAATACGTGTTTTAAATGTGTAAATTTGGACCCTTTGGACTGATCTATGCACTAAATAGTCAAGAAATAATGTTTTCCAGAAAAGTGCGATGTCGAGAATGCGGTTGAATAACATGTATGCAGACCGCATAGTCGCCGCAGAGTGAATTTGGTCAAATTTGAGGTCAACTATGCGGTCAACTATGTGATCACATAGTCAATATGCATACCGCATAGTCGTCGCATTATCCCCTTGGGATTTTTTAAGGGGGCAGTTCTGCAGTGCATTATGCGACTGTAGAACGGGTATGCAGACCGCATTTCTATCGCATACGCAAACAATGTCTTCAGGTTTTGGGGAGCATTTTGCAGTCCATTCTGCGGACCGCATGTCAGCTTTGCGATTGCAAATTTGAGTTGGGCTCCTATTTTCTAATTTTTAAAACCCGACCCCTTATCATTATATCTCGTGCAATAGCTCATTTTGAGCCGATTTCCTAGTACTTTTAAAGTGAGAAAGAGGGTCTAAGAGAGGGGAAGTGCTTTTCATAAAAAATTGCTCCACAAATCCTTTTTAAACATTGAAGATAATCAAGTGAGGCACATAAACCTTCATCTCAAAAGGTAAGACTTCATCGCCTCAACTCTTAAATTTTAGACATAACCATAAGGGGTCATTAGTGAGGTAATTTATGGGTATAAGAATAGATTTCATGCATGCATATAAGATCATGGAGTATTGGGAAGTTGTGAACTAAAAAGAAACAAATTAGGGTATAAAATGATAGAAATTTCTTTCAAAAAGGACCTAAGATCACAATACGCCCCTAATGCTTGATAATATGCTCAAACAAGCTAGAATCCTAATCTTGTACCTAATTATTGGTTCAATTTGTAATTCTTATACAATAGATCGAAGAGCTAAGAGTTCCGGAATTTTATAAGGATTGAGGAAAGCTATATTGAGGTATGTATGGCTAACACCCCGTCTTTTAAAAATTGAGCTTCATTAGTGCTTGTGTAAATGTGGCAAGGCTAAAGTTTGGATTCTTATGTTAATTGTTATTTTACATGAATTGATGTCGTGAAAGATGTGTCGCAACGTGATCAATGTGCTATCTTGGTAACTTGAAAGGGGAAAGATATATGAATTATGTGTTGAAATATTTAGACCTCAAATTTAGTTTGAAATTGCATCATTGTGCCATCTAAGTGAAATCTTATCTATGCTTACAATTTATATTGCTTTTGTGTGCACCTACTATCCTAAATGACAAAACAGATATTGAAACTGGGAACGATGTGAATTGCGGCCTAGTGTGAAGAATGATGTGATAAAGTTGTGGCCCCAAGTCCCAATGAAATGATATATGTGGAACGGAATGATTACACAATGCCTTGGTAAGGCGGCCTAGCTAATCGGGCCGAGATCGGACTCCGCTGAACATAGCGGTGGTAATGTGAATGAATTCCGAAAAAGGGGAATTTGAGATTGTGATTGAAATGTATGTCTCAAATGAGGCAAACTAGCCGATCAGGTCGAGATCGGACTCCGGTCAAGATAGCGGTGGTATTGTTATCAAATGATAAATAGAGTGGAATGCCCCAAAACTAAAGGCTATGGAAATATGATGTGAAAGTTTTATGGCTCTTCATTATTGATAATGCTGTGATAGTTTAAAGCTTTTGAGTTATACTTGTGATTTCTTATTCTTGTATGAAAGTTCTTTCTAAATAGATGGTGTTTAGTTATACATACTAGTACTATTCCATGGTACTAACGTCCCTTTTGTCGGGCGTGCTACATTTTTAAATAAATGTAGGCGGCTCTATAGCAGACACTGTCGATCGTACGTAGTAGAGTGTCCTCATCCCGAAGACTTGGTGAGCCCCTTTCTCCTTCAAGGGGTTATGATGTACTTCTTTTGTTGTAGACTTCTATTTTTGAGGTATAGACATGGCCTTGTTGTCGGCATTGTCATAATTCATCTATTGTATTTATAGAGGCTCCGTAGACATTGTGTGGGTTATGTTGGTTGGGTTAATGATCTGTGTTACAACTCTGCTCTCTAGTTCGTCTAGGCAATGACTGTATAAAATCTTGGAAACGTAACCACGATTTATGATTTGTGATATATATAAATGAACTAATGATGTTGAATGCTTAAGTTTGGTATTGTCTAATTATTCAAAAGTCGGATTCCTTAATCATCTCGAATAGGGTAGAGAGTGTCAATAAGGTGTGCTCAGTTGGGTTCACTCAATTGAGCACCGGTCGCACCTCCCGAGGTTGGGGCGTGACAAACTTGGTATCAGAGCATAAGGTTTTAAAGTGTCCTAGGATGTATCGGAGTCGTGTCTAGTAGAGTCTTTCTTATCGGTGTGAAGTTGACTGCATCTATAAGTTGGAGGCTACTTGGTCATTAGGAATAACACCCTTCTTTGATATTCCGAATCATGAGGCAATTGTGAAACTATTCTTTCTCTAATTGGTGCGTTGTTCTATCTTTCAGTAAATGGCACCTAAGAAGAAAGCGAGAATTGGCTAAGAAGCCAATGCCACCTCAAGAGTGGATGATGAATCACTACGTGATATTGCGAGTGAGGGTAGTCACCTTGCTATTACCCTGCTTGGTTTATCTATTCCAGAGCAGACTACCCCAGTTCCTACACTTGTAAAGGGTGCCACTGTCCCTCCCATTGATACTCCAGCTCTGCCTCTAGCTTCAGCTTCTAGTTTTTGTATTTCTGATGGGGATCTTAGGGGAGCTATTCAGATATTGACTCAGCTAGTGGCCTCCCAGGCCCAGAGGTCAAATGTTTCACCCAGTTCATCTAGCCAGCAAGGGGATTCCACCAGTTCCAGGGTGAATAGATTTCTTCAGTTAGACCCTCTAGTGTTTACGGGTGCCAATCTGGAAGAGGACCCTCAGGATTTTATTGATGAGAAGCACAAGACCCTCAGGGTTATGCGTGCAACTAAGACAAAGGTAGTAGAGTTAGCTGTTTACCGCCTGAAAGGGGCGGCCTATTCATGGTTTGAGTTGCGGGAAGATTCCCGTGAGGAGGGGAGCCCTCCGGTGAGGTTGAGCGAGTTTGTTGATGCATTTATAGACCACTTCCTGCCTGCCGAGACAAGGGCGACCCGTGCTATAGAGCTTGAGAATCTGGAGTAGGGTAGCAGAAGTGTATGGGAGTACCATATGTTGTTTGCCCACCTGTCCAAATATGCTATTCACTTATTGCCCACAATGGAGGCTAGGGTGCACCGGTTTGTTTAGGGCCTTAATCCTTTGACTATTAATAAGGCTTCTACAACTGTATTGAATTCTGACATGAATTATGGGAAGATGGTAGAATTTTCTTAGGCCACAGAGAATCGTAAACTGAAGAACAGAATGGAAAGGGAGGGTAGCAGAAAGACCCGATCTGCGGGCAACATGGGCGAGTCTCTAGGTGGGGGAAGATCAACTTTCTGGGGAGATTATTAGGGCCATCCTAGTCTGTTGCATAGTCTTCAACTAGTGCACCATCATCAGGGTCGAGCCAGCAGTAGCAGTGGAGTCATTTCAGGCCCAGTCAGGGAGATAGAGGATCCAACAAGCGGGGTCGGTTAGGAGAGAGATCCCACCAACAGTAGAGGTCCCTGTGCCCCAGGTGCGGGAAGATGCACTTGCGGATTTGCTACATGGAGTTGCATGTAGTTATGGATATGGTATGAGGGGTCATATTTAGAGGAATTGTCGTATCTTGCCAGAGAGCAGGTAGGGGCATAGCACACAGCCCGCCCGGTAGCTGCTACATCTTCTGCCCCTTCTCTAGCTCGAGGTACCCCAGCACCCGCCGGGCGTGGTGCAGCTAGGGGTGGTGCGCAGAGTTCGGGAGGACCCAATCGGTTCTATGCTATGAGTGGTCGCCAAACTGTAGAGGCTTCTCCAGATGTTGTTATAGGTATTCTAACTATCCAATCTTATGATGTGTATGTGCTTATTGACCCTGGTTCCACCCTTTCCTATGTTACCCCTTTTGTTGGTATGGAATTCGGGATAGAACCAGAACAGCTTCATGAACCATTCTCGGTATCTACTCATGTTGGTGAGTCAATTTTGTCCACTCGATTTTATAGAAGTTGTGTTGTCACGGTGCGAGGTAGGGATACCATGGCTGATCTTATTAAATTGGGGATGGTTGATTTTGATGTAATAATGGGGATGGATTGGCTTTATTCATGTTTTGCCAAGCTTGACTGTCGAACTCGAACTATGAGGCTCTAGTTTCCTAACGAGCCTATTGTTGAATGGAAGTGGGATAATGTAGTGCCTGAAGGTCGATTTATTTCTTACCTTAAGGCCTCAAAGATTATCAAGAAGGGGAGCATTTGCTATTTAGTTCGGGTTATAGACATCGATGCCAAGGCACTTAGCCTTAAGTCCGTGCCAGTTGTAAATGAATTTCTGGATGTCTTTCCAGATAAGCTCCCTAGAATCCCACCTGATAGGGAGATTGATTTTGTGATCGATGTGATGCCAGGCATGCATCCTATATCGATTCCACCTTACCGAATGGCACCGGCAGAATTTAAGGAGCTAAAGGAGCAATTGAAGGATTTTTTAGAAAAGGGTTTCATCCGGCCAAGTGTGTCACCATGGGGCACACCGGTTTTGTATGTAAGGAAGAAAGATGGGTTGTTGCGAATGTGTATTGACTACCGGCAGCTTAACAAAGTCACCATCAATAATAAATACCCTCTACCCAGAATAGATAACTTGTTTGACCAACTGCAAGATGCTATGCGTTTTTCAAAGATTGATTTGCGGTTCGGGTATCATCAATCGAAGATAAGGGAGCAGGATGTTCCAAAAATAGCTTTCATAACTCGGTATGGGCACTTTGAATTTCTGGTAATGTCCTTTGGGCTAACAAATGCCCCGGCAACATTCATGCATCTTATGAATCGAGTCTTTAAGCCTTGTCTAGACTCCTTTGTAATAGTGTTCATTGACGATATTCTTGTGCATTCCCGGAGTCGAGAGGATCATGCTAACTATCTCAGGGTAGTTTTGCAGACTCTTCAGCAACATCAATTGTATTCAAAATTTATGAAGTGTGAATTTTGGCTTGAATCGGTCGCGTTCTTGGGACATGTCGTCTCCAGGGAAGGGATTATGATTTATCCTCAAAAGGTTGCAGCAGTGAAAAAATGGCCTAAACCTACCACTCCAACAGAGATTCACAGTTTCTTGGGCTTGGCCGGGTACTACAAAAGATTTTTGGGGGAGTTTTTTACTTTTTCCTCTCCATTAACTAAATTGACCCAGAAAGCATTTAAGTTCTAATGGTCCGATGCTTGTGAAAGGAGCTTCCAGGAAGTGAAATCAAAATTGACTTCCACACCAGTATTAACCTAACCAGAGGGTACAGAGGGGTTTGTGGTGTATTGCAATGCTTCGAGGATCAGGCTTGGTGTGTGCTAATGCAACATGGTAAGGTTATAGCCTATGTTTCTAGGAAACTCAAGAATCATGAGAAGAACTATCCAACACATGACCTAGAGCTTGCAGTAGTGGTATTTGCGCTAAAGATTTGGTGACATTATCTATATGGGGTCCATGTGGATGTGTTCACGGATCACAAGAGCCTTCAAATTATTTTCAAACAGAAGGAGTTGAATCTTAGGCAGAGAAGATGGCTGGAGTTACTCAAGGACTATGACATTGACATTCTCTATCACCCGAGAAAGGCTAACATTGTGGCTGATGCTCTTAGTCAAAAATATATGGGAAGTTTGACTCATTTGAAGGTGCATTTGAGGCCATTGGCCTGGGAGGTTCATCAGTTGGCTAGTTTGGGTATTCGCCTTGCGAACTATAGTGAAGGAGGGATAATTGTGCAAAATTGGGCGGAATCATCGCTTGCGGCGGAGTTGAAAGGAAAGCAATTTAATGATCCATTATTAGCACAGCTGAAAGAGGGGATTCATAAACACAAGACCACAACTTTTTCCCTTGGCATGGATGATGGTACCCTACGGTACCAAGGCCTCCTATGTGTTCCCGATATTGACAGTCTTCGGGAAAGGATCATGGCAGAAGCTCACACTTCCAGATATTCAGTGCACCCAGGTTATACAAAAATGTATCATGATCTTAAGGAAGTTTATTGGTGGAACAACATGAAGAGGGATGTGGCAGACTTTGTGGCAAGGTGTCCGATTTTTTAGCAAGTGAAGGACGAACATCAAAGACCCGGAAGACTGGCTCAATGCATAGAAATACCAATGTGGAAATGGGAAATGATCAACATGGATTTTGTAGTGGGGTTACCGCGCACTAATCTGTGGTGTCGGTATGTTACCTGTGGTGATCGTGGATCGACTCGCGAAATCAGCAAACTTCTTGCTAGTCAAATATACCGACATCACAGAACAGTATGCTTAGTTGTATATCAAGGAAATAGTCAGGTTGCATGGTACTCTATTCTCAATCATTTCAGATCGAGGGGCTCAATTCACGGCCAACTTTTGCAAGAAATTTCAGCAAAGTTTGGGCACGCAGGTAAACCTTAGCACAGCCTTTCACCACCTGACTGACGGGCAAGCAGAGCGGACTATTCAGACACTTGAGGACATGTTGCGTGCTTGCGCTCTTGATTTCAAAGGTACTTGGGATGATCATTAGCCACTTATAGAGTTTGCTTGCAATAATAGCTTCCATGCTTGTATCCGTATGGCACCATTTGAGGCACTGTATGGTAGAAGATATAGGTCTCACATTGGGTGGTTCGAGGTCGGAGAAGCTGAATTAATAGTGTCGTACCTTGTGCACCAGGCCATGGAGAAAGTCAAAATTATTAAGGAAAGGTTGAAAACTGGTCAGAGTCTCCAAAAGTCTTATTCGGACGTCTGTTGTAGGGATTTGGAGTTCAAAGAAGATGATTCGGTATTCTTAAAGGTTTCCCCCATGAAGGGTATCATGCGGTTTGGGAAGAAAGGAAAATTGAGCCCAAGATATGTCGGATCATACAGGATCATCCAGCGGATTGGTCAAGTGACATACAAGCTTGAGGCTCCACCCATGATGTCATTGGTACACCTAGTCTTTCATGTATCAATGTTGAAGAAAGTTGTGGGTGATCCGTCCACTGTCGTACCAGTTGAAACTATTGAGGTCAATAAAGAACAGTCCTATGAAGAAGTTCCAGTTGCCATTCTTGAGAGGCAGGTTCGAAAATTGAGTAATAAGGAAATTGCCTCCGTAAAGGTGTTATGGCAAAACCAGCAGGTTGAGGAAGCCACTTGGGAAGCCGGGGAAGAAATGAAGAGGAAGTACCCACATTTGTTTGTATAGCCATGTAATAGCTTTCATCTATTTTGTCCTTATGAACTCTATATCCTTGAGTTGATCTATGTAAAACTGTTCTGTTTCATTTTGGTTATATGATTGTCTATGCAGCCATGGTTAGTATTGTTTAGGTTATGTTGCATCTATGGAATGTGTATATGCTGTTAGGATATGTTTCTGGGGCTCTCTGACAGGTGGATAGGCCTAGATACAAAAGAAACGCTGGCAAAATTTTTTAAATTTAGGGAGTTCGCCAAATGTGGAGCTATTGAGGTGTTCCATGATTGTGAGGAACTGAGATTGCGTGAAGAAAAATTTGCTAATCAGCGAATCTTGATCCTCATTCGAGGACGAATGATCTTAAGTGGGGGAGGATGTAAGGCCCCGTGGAAATTTCTACCCAAAACTCAAAAGCTCGTAGTGCCAAATTAGGAATACGTGTTAGAAATGTGTAAATTTGGACCCTTTGGACTAATTTGTGCACTAAAAAGTCGAGAAATAATATTTTCCATAAAAGTGCGAATATGCGGTCGAGGATGTGGTCGTATAACAGGTATGCGGACTGCATAGTCGCCGCAGAGTGAAATAGTGTATTGGTCAAATTTTAGGACAACTATGCGATCGTATAATCAATATGCGGACCGCATAGTCGTCGCATAATCCCCTTTGGATTTTGTAAGGGGGTAGTTCTGTGGTGCATTATGTGATCGCAGAATGAGTATGCAGACCGCATTTCTGTTGCATACCCAAACAGTATCTTCGGGTTTTGGGAAGCATTTTGCAGTCCATTCTGCGGACCGCATGTCAACTTTTCGATCGCAAATACAATCGCAGATTTGAGACGGGCTCCTATTTTCTAATTTTTAAAACCCGACCCCCTGTCATTAGAGTGAGAAAGAGGGTCTAAGAGAGGAGAAGTGCTTTTCATCAAAAATTGCTCCACAAATCCTTGTTAAACATTAAAGATAATCAGGTGAGGCACCTAAACCTTCATCTCAAGATGTAAGACTTCATCACCTCAGCTCTTAAATTTTAAACATAACCATAAGGGGTCATTAGTGAGGTAATTTACGGGTATAAGAATAGATTTCTTGCATGCATACAAGATCATGGAGTATTGGGAAGTTGTGACCTAAAAAGAAAGTAATTAGTGTATATAAGGATAGAAAATTCTTTCAAAAAGGACCTAAGATCACAATGCGCCCCTAATGCTTGATAATATGCTCAAACGAGCTAGAATCCTAAACTTGTCCCTAATTCTTGGTTCAATTTTGTAATTCTTATACAATATATCGAAGTGCAAAGAGTTCTGAAATTTTTTAGGGATTAAGGAAAGCTATATTGAGTTATGTATGGCTAAAACCCCGTCTTTTAGAAATTGAGCTTCATTAGTGCTTGTGTAAAGGCGGGAAGGCTAAAGTTTGGATTCTTGCATTAATTATTATATTACAGGAATTGATGTCGTAATTCTATATGCATGAAAGATGTGTCGCAACGTGATCAATGTGCTATCTTGATAACTTGAAAGGGGCAAGAGTTATGAATTTTACATTTAAATGTTTAGAGCTCAAATTTAGTTTGAAGTTGCATCATTGTGCCATCTAAGTGAAATCTTATCTATGCTTACAATTTAAATTGCTCTTGTGTGCACCTACTGTCCTAAATGACAAAACAGATATTGAAATTGGGAACGATGTGAAATACGGCCTAGCGCCAAGAATGATATGATAAACCTGTGGCCCAAAGTTCCTATGAATTGATATATGTGAAATGAAATGTTTACACAATGCCTTGGTAAGGCGGCCTAGCCGACCGGGTCGAGATCGGACTCCGCTCAAGATAGTGGTGGCAATGTGAATGAATTTCAGAAAAAGGGGAATATGAGATTGTGATTGAAGCGTATGTCTCAAATGAGGCAACCTAGCCGATTAGGTCGAGATCAGACTTCGCTCAAGATAGCGGTGGTATTGTGAACAAATGATGAATAGAGTGGAATGCCCCAAAACTAAAGGCTATGGAAACATGATGTGAAAATTTTATGGTTCTTCATTATTGATAATGTTGTGATAGTTTAAAGCTTTTGAGTTATACTTGTGATTTCTTATACTTGTATGAAAGTTCTTTCTAAATATATGGTGTTTAGTTATCCATACTAGTACTGTTCCATGGTACTAACATCCCTTTTGTCGGGGGCGCTACATTTTTAAATGAATGTAGGTGGCTCTATAGCGGACAATGCCGATCGTGCATAGCGGAGTGTCCTCATCCCGAAGACTTGGTGAGCCTCTTTCTCCTTCAAGGATTTATGATGTACTTCTATTGTTGTAGACTTCTATTTTTGAGGTATAGTCGGGGCCTTGTGACCGGCGTTGTCATAATTCGTCTTTTGTATCCATAGAGGCTCCGTAGACGTTGTGTGTGTTATGTTGGTTGGGTTAATGATCTGTGTAACAACTCTGTTCTCCAGTTCGTCTAAGCAATGACTATATAAAATCTTGAAAACTTAACCACGATTTAAGATTTGTGATATATATAAATGAACTAACAATGTTGAATGCTTAAGTTTGCTATTGTCTAATTATTCGAAAGCCGGATTCCTTAATCATCTCGAGTGGGGTAGAGAGTGTCAATAAAGTGTGTTCAGTTGGGTTTACTCGATTGAGCGCCGATTGCGCCTTCCGAGGTTGGGGCGTGACATTATGTTTCAAAGATAGTTGAGAGAGAAGAGGGATTCAGAGGCACCGGTTGGTGAGAAATGAAGTAGGATAAGGGGTCGTTTGGGGTTAAAAAGGAATGGGTTGATATTGGCCGTTGATCTAATAATCAGCGACCAGGATTGAAAGGGTTAGGTGGGGATCCCGGTTGGGTTATTTAAATTTGGTCGGGGATCAGGTTTAAGATGGAATTGGGCTGGGAAATTGGGTTTAAATTGGGTTATAATTGAAATGTAATTGGGCTATTATTTAAATAACCAATTTTCCCTTTTAAAATTATAAAAATAGTAAATTAATTTTTCGAAATAAATTGAAAGCTCTTAAATGATTTATAACATATAATTGACATTTTAAAAAATATAGGACTTGATTTTATGAATATAAACGTAATTGAACCTTAAAAGAGGCTAATATTGCAGTTATGCACTTTAGCTTTGAAAAATACTAAATAAATTTGTAAAAACACGAAAAAAAATACCTTAGCTATATTTTAGCATAAAAAAGAAAATCCAATAGATGAATTATCAAACATAATAATTTTGGAAATAATTATTGGGTTTTATGGATAAAAAGGAAATAAATTAATTTAAAAATCTTTTAAAAAATTAGGGGAAAAAATGGCCATAATGAAACACTTGAATATGCTATTTTGAAATTATTTTTCATACTAAAAACATATAGGGAAAAATCGGGTATCAACAATCTCGATCCCGAAAGATTCTCAAGTTTTCTATGCCCCTATAGGGATGGCTAGCTATCTTCGATGCTTGGTCACTGAGGAGGACCAAGCCAAAATGGATGCGGTGGATGTATCCTGCTTATTTAACGAGGCCCAGCATGCTCTGAATCGGGTAAGTTCAAGGACCATTATCTTTTCATGACTTTGACTTGTAGCTAATATTTCTTCCTTTCTCGTAGGCTTTAGTGTTGCATCACGAGGCCGAATGCATGGCCGGGGTCCAGGGTCTGACTAAGAAGTGCAACACTTACAAGATTCTTAGTGAGAAGATTCAGGTAGAAATGGTAGAGGCTCGATACGCGTATGAAGAGATGGCCGAGCAGGTATTCCGATTTTTCCATGATAGTGAGGACGAGTCGGAGATAACGACTAACAATCCTATTTTGCAGGTTCGATAGAGGTAACGACTAACAATCCTATTTTGCAGGTTCGATAGAGGCTCGGACAGATCAAGGGCCTTCAACGGCAAATGCACAAACTCCTACCTCAATCTGGATAGTTCAAGGGATGTATGGACATTCTGGTTGCACAAAATGAAACCGTTCAAGTAGAGCTGGATTCCGCCAAGTTGTTGCTTTGATATGTAAGAGACAACGACTCTGTTTAGGTGAAGAAGGTCGAGGAGCTCGAGTCCAATTTAGCCAATTTGGCCAAGCAGCTCGAGGTTGCCAAATCTAAAGTGGTCGCGGTAGATACTAAGCCCTAGGCTACTGCGTCTCAATACAAAGTCGATGCCAAAGCCACCCTCGAGCAGGAAAAGGACATGGTAGATCATTCGAAGTGGCAAGCTCGATAGGAGGCTCTCAATGGGGTCCTCGCTCAAAATTTTGACATATCTGCTGAACTCGAGATCGCGAAGGCTGAGCAAGTAAAGGCTCGGAAGTTAGCATTTCCCGATGAGGATTCCGAGGATGTGAGCGGATCTGGTGGAGAAGACTGCGAGGGTGAAGAAGCTACTCCCGAAGAAGACTAGTCCTTTAGGATTAGTACTGTTTCTTTTAAGGCCGTTTTGGCCTTTGTAAAGAGTTCGGATCGACAACCATAGTCGCCATCTTTGTATCTAGTTTACTTGTAAGTTTTATTGGATATGCCTTATATATAGCTTTTGGGCAACCTTATCAACAACTAAAAGACCCATTCGAGGAACATGGAGACTAGTTGAAGTATTGAGCCTTCGGGTATCGGGATGCTCAGTACTTCAACTGAATTAATGAAAAATTATTTCACGTTTTTAGTTCTTTTTAGTTGGAACTTTATGCATCCATGCTGCCCTTGTAAATGATTTTTGATATATAAAAGATCCTTTTTCCCTTTCTATCTTGCCTTTACTTTATTTTATTTATGCCTTATGAAATCGCATTCATAGGTTTGAGGTTTAGGCAATTTGGACCTAAACCAAACTAGTGTCGAGTGAGTACTTGCTCGAACATGAAGTTGGGTAACCTTTAGGTTTTTATTAAGTGAGGATGATCCCTCGAATTCAAAACAAAAGATGGCTCTTAGGCTTTTGTATTAGGACGATGTGTCCTTTGTAAAAAGGACCGGCTTTTTCCCTTTTCGGCTTAAAAAGTTTATTGTTAGTTATACAAAAATTTGTTATGCCTTAGCATGAAATAAGGAATTGTTCGAGAGTTCAAATAATTTTGTACCCTTTAGGGGTTCTCGAGTCTTGATATTATCGCAGCCATTTGTCTTTTTGGCGAGGGTAGCCCTTTTAACCGGTTTATGAAAATATTTGAAGGCCTATTTTATTATAGAATTAGGATGTCTCCGAATGTTAATTTGGCCGTAGCCTTTTTATTTGGGTCTTGCCTTTTAGGCTGATTTTCCCATTTCACTTCGAGCTTTGTCCGAAGTGTCAGTCCCCCGGTGGAATGGTCGTGACATATAGAAATGGAAGGTCGCCTTTAAGGTCTTGTAATCTTGAAGTTTTAATATTTGATCTCGTTTATTTTTTGGATGGCGGTCCTTGATCGTGGGTCAGTTGTTCTAACTTCCGCTATGATCTTCCCTTAAGCCTATTTATATAATAGATCGAGTATCAAATTGTAGAAAATTTCTCTAAGGCATGAGATATCGGCAAGGGAAAATACTTCTTTCAATAGATGATTATACATGCATACATGTTTGATGTTAGGGCTCAAGTAACTTATATGTGCACGATTCACTCGTCCGCTTGGCCCTAACAAAATTTACCTACCGAGACTCGTTGTTACAAAGTCTATATTCGAGGGTAATGCCCCCCCCCCCAACCAGTATTCTAGCGTGATTGTAAAGAAGTCTCAAATACTGTTAAATTATTCTAAATTAGCACGATCAATGGTTACCTCATTAAAAACCTCGTCGGAAAAGCCAATTGGGATAAAACCGATCTAAGGGAAAAATAGTGCAACACGTGCTTTCAGACCTAAAGACTTTGTGCTGAAGGATCCATCGTCATTCCTGATCGAACACCTGCAATTGGTTAGTTTAAAATATAAATGAAAATAGAGAAGGTCGTACCTTAGAGGTAGTATCACTTTAGTAGTGATACGTTCCAATAGTTTGATAATTGCTCGTCGTTCATCGTGCCGAGCTTGTAGGATCCCTTTCCGATAATATCGAGGACCTGATATGGTCCCTCCCAATTCGGACTCAGTTTTCCTTCATTTGGGTTTCAAGTGTTGAGGGTGACTTTTCTTAGCACCAAGTTCCCTATTTTAAAGTGTCGAAGATTGGTTCTTGGTTGTAGTACCTTTTGATCTAGTGTTTTTGTGCAACCAATCGAACGAGGACGGCCTCACGTCTATCATCCAACAATTCTAGGAACGTGTTCATAACCTTGTTATTTGATTCTTTTGTCGCATATCGAAACCTAAGGCTAGGTTCCCCGACCTCGATCGATATAAGAGATTCGGCACCATAGACCAAAGAGAACAGCGTTGTCCTCGTACTGGATTTCGACATCGTGCGGTATGCCCAAAAAAACTCAAGCAATATCTCTCTCCATTTTCCCTTAGCGTCGGTCAATATTTTCTTAAGATTTTGTATGATGGTTTTGTTAGTTGATTCCACTTGTCCTTTCCTGCTAGGATGGTATGGCATTGATAGAGGCCTTTTAATATTGTGGTCCTCAAGAAATACAGTCACTTTGCTGCCGATGAATTGCTTTCCGTTGTCACACACGATCTCGGTAGGCATCCTGAATCGGCATATAATGTGGTCCCAAATAAAGTCTATGACTTCTTTTTCTCTGACTTTCTTAAAATCTTGTGCTTCAACCTACTTAGAAAAATAATCAGTCATAAATAAAATAAACTGAGCTTTACCTGAGGCAGATGGAAGAAGACCGACGATGTTCATTCCCCATTTCATGAATGGCCATGGGGATAAGACCGAATGGAGCTTCTTCCCAGGCTACTGAATCATCGGCGTATACCTTTGACATTAATCATATTTTCGAACAAACTCTTTTGTATACTTTTCCATATCAGCCCAATAGTACCCTGCTCTTATGACTTTGTGAACCAGTGATTCGGCACCAGAGTGGTTCCCACAAGTGCCTTCAAGGCTTTCCAATATGACGTAGTCGATGTCTTTTGGTCCTAAATATATCGCCAATGGCCCATCGGACGTCCTTCTGAATAAAGTTCCATCCTCGGCCAAAGTGGATCAAATGTCTTGGTGCGTAGAGTCCTTGACTCCTTCGGATCTGATGGGAGTTTCTCGTTCTTTAGGAATTCAATGAGCTTGTTCCTCTAATACCAAGTCAAACTCGTAGAGTTTATTTCGTTGTTTCCTTCTTCGATTATCGATCTCGAGAGATGTACCACAATCCCCAAGTTAAGTTCATAATCTTCGACCGAAGATCCCAGGTTTGCTAGGGCATCGGCCTTGCTGTTTTGTTCCCGAGATATGTGCAGTAAGGTCCACTCTTTAAATCGATGTAAATTTACATGTAGCTTGTCCAAGTACCTTTACATTCAATCTTCTCAGACTTTAAAAGTTCTATTGGCTTTGTTTACCACAAGTAGGGAATCACATTTGGCCTCGATGACCTCTGCTCCCCAACTTTTAGCCAGCTCGAGACCTGCAATCACTACATCGTACTCGGTCTCATTGTTAGTCAACTTTAGAGTTTTGATTGATTGTCTAATTATGTTACCCATTGGTGACTTCAAAATAATGCCCATCCCGAACTTTTCACGTTCGAAGTGTCGTCCGTGAAGAGGGTCCACACCCCCGATAATGTACCCGATTGTAATAACAGTTCCTTTTTTACCTCGGGTATGAGGGCTGGCATAAAGTCAGCGTGGAAGTCCACTAAGATTTGGGACTTGATGGTTGTTCGGGAATGATACCCAATATCGTACCCCTTGAGTTCCATAGCCCATTTGGTCAATCGCCCAAAATGTTCGTGTTTATGCAAAATATTTTGAAGGGGATAAGTTGTAACAACACATATGGGATGTCATTGAAAATACGGTTTTAATTTCCTAGAGGCGCTTATTAAGTCAACCGCTAATTATTCTAAGTGTGGGTATCGAGTCTCGGCCTCACCTAAGGTCCGACTAACATAGTAAACAGGGAATTATGTACCTTGCTCTTCACAAACTAGTACCTCACTAACCGCTATTTTTGAGACCGCCAAGTATAAGTAGAGTTGTTCGGTTGCTTTCGGGGTATGGAGTAGTGGAAGACTTGACATGTATCGTTTTAGTTCTTCTAAGGCTTGTTGGCATTCCGGGGTCCATGCAAAGTTTCTCTTCTTCTTAAGTAGTGAGAAGAACCAGTGACTTTTATCTGAGGACCTCGAGATGAATCGCCCTAAGGCGGCTATGCGCCCGGTCAGCCTCTGCACGGCCTTCAATTATCCATGACTTTGATATCCTCAAAAGCTTTGATTTTATCAGGGTTCATTTATATCCCCCAATTAGACACCATAAAGCCAAGAAACTTGCCCGAGCCGACCCCGAATGCACACTTTTTTGGGTTGAGTTTCATGTTGTACCTCCTTAGTATATCTAAAGTCTCCTACAAATGTTTCAAATGGTCCTTTGCTTGTAGGGACTTAACTAGCATGTCATCAATATAAACTTCTATAGAATTCCCTGTTTGTTGTTCGAACATTCGATTTATTAGGCATCGATAAGTTACACTAGCATTTTTTAGTCCGAACGGCATTACGTTATAACAATAGGTGTCATATTTTGTGATAAATGAAGTCTTTTCCTGATCCTCCGGGTTCATCTGTATTTAATTGTACCTAAAGTAGACATTGAGAAAATTATGAATCTTGTGGCCAACCGTGGCATCGATCAAGCGATCGATGTTCGGCAAAGGAAAAGAATCCTTAGGGCAGGCCTTGTTCAAGTCTTTATAGTCTATGCACATTCTAAGTTTATTTCACTTCATAGGGACTACCACTACGTTTTCTAACCATTCAGGGTATTTTACTTCCTGAATAGACCCTATTTTGAGAAGTTTGGTTACCTCATCCTTGATGAATGCATGCTTATCCTCGATTTGGGGCATTCTCTTTTCCTTTACTGAATGGAACTTCGGGGCCAAGCTCAATCAATGGGTAGTGATCTCTAGTGGGGTCACTATCATATTAAGATGGGACCAAGCAAAACAATCTATGTTATCTAACAGGAAATGAATAAGTTTTTTCCTGAGCTCGGGAGTTAACACCGTACCTAGGTGTACCTTTCGATCAGGCAGATGCTCGATCAGCATGATTTGTTCCAGCTCTTCGACCATCGACTTTGTCGCGTCAGAATCATCGGAGATTATAAAGGTTTGAAGTATCATGTAATCATCATCCTCGAAAGCTGCCTGCTCCTCCGATTGGGCCAAGTCTGGTGACTATGGTTGCTATTTGGTTTCCTGTTTTCCCTTTGAATTTGATCTCGTTGCTGACAAAAGTGTTGACACTGCTATCATTTTATCAATTGCAAACATCTCCTTGGCGGCGAGCTACTCTGCGTATACAATTTTGATTCCCTCAAATGTCGGTAACTTTAGAAATTGGTGAATGGTCGAGGGTATTGCCCTTATGTTATGGATCGAAGGCCTCTCGAGCAGGGTGTTGTACCTTATATCACCCTCGACTACATGGAATTTTGTCTCCTGTATGGTTCCGGCCCCGTTTACTGGAAGGAAAGTTTCCATTTGGTGGTTTCACTTTCCAAGTTGAAGGCGTTAATCACTCAAGTTGTGGGCACAATTTGGTCTTTTAGGCCGAGTTACTCTACGACCTTTGATCGAATAATATTGATCGAGATACCTGGATCAATCAACACACGTTTAACTTGAATTTTATTCATAAAGATAGATTTACTAGTGCGTCGTTTTAAGATTGTTAAATCCCTTCTCCATCCTCGTCATTGAAAGACAAGGTCTTTTCCGGTAAGTAGTCCCGAGACCATTTTTCTCTTGTGATTGTCACCTTGGTGTGTTTGAATACCGGTCCCTGATTAATATCAACCCCTCCAACGATCATGTAAATCACGTGTTGTAGCTCTTTTTGCTCATTCTGTTTGTTTAAATCTCTATTTTTGAATTGGTTTTTGGCCTGATCACTTAAGAATTGTCGAAGGTGCCCCTCATTGAACAATTGGGCTACTTCCTCCCTTAGATGTCTACAATCATCTATTTTATGCCCATGGGTGCCATGATAGTTGCATATTTGGTTTGGGTTTCTCTAGGCTGGATCGTTCTATAGAGAACGAGGCCACCTGATATCTTTGATACGCCCAATGGTCGATACTATAGCGAAAGAATATACGTTAAAGTGATATCCTAACAGTCGAGGTGCTTCTTTAGACCACGGCATCCCTATCGAAACCACTCTTGCTCATGAGCCCTCGGGAGCTTTGTCCCCGATCATTCCTTCTAGCATTCCAAACGGGGTTGTGTCCAGACTCGCTATTTCTCCGATCTCTAACATATGGATGACATCGGTCTCTGTTCGATCATGGTTCCCGATTGGCATCCTTTTTAACTCTATCCACGGTCCTGTTGGGATAAATCGAACCAATTGAAACCCCTAGTTGATCGTCTTCGACCCTAATATTCGATTGATATCGATTATGCACTTCGGACCAAGTGACAGCTGGATATTCGATCAATTTCTGCTTTAATGGTTGTGAAGCTATGGAACTCCTTTCGTTGAGACCTTGAGTGAAGGCTTGAACTGCCCAATCGTCGGTGATCGGTGGCAAATCCATCCGTTCCATTTGAAATCAAGTTACGAATTCCCTGAGCGTCTCATTGTCCTTTTGTCGTACTTTGAATAGGTCCGACTTTCTAGTTGCAACGTCAATGGCTCCAGCGTGCGCCTTCACAAAAGAATATGCAATCATAGCAAATGAATCAATATAATTAGATGGTAAATTATGGTACCATATCCTAGCACCCTTTGATAGAGTTTCTCCGAATTTCTTCAGCAACACAGACTCAATCTTGTCATCTTCCAAGTCATTTCTCTTAATGGCGTACGTATATGAGGTGATGTGTTTGCTTGGATCTTTCATCCCATTATACTTTAGAATCTCGAGCATACAGAACTTCTTTGGGATTGGCTTTGGAGCCGCACTCGGGGCGAAAGGTTTTTGGACAAACTTTTTGGAATCAAGTCATTTCAATATTGGTGATGCCCCCGGGATCTGGTCAACCTTAGAGTTATAAGTTTCCACCTTCTTATCGTTTTCCTCGATCTTCTTTTCCCCTGTATCGATTCGCTTCGTTAGTTCCTCAAGCATTTTTATGATAGCTGAATTAGTCTCCGATTCTCCTTCATTCAATCTCTTTGGAACCAATTCGGCTCTATGCATAACTTCTTGTGATGGCTCGAGCTCGATCCTTCTTGGTGCACGATTCTGATTTTGGAGTTGTGCTATTGTAGCTTGCTGAGACTACAACATCTCGAATATCATTCGAAGGCTAATTTGCCTTCTTCACCACTCTGTGCATTCTGATTGGTTGTTCGAGCATCTCTGCGGATGCTATTCTCGGGGTCGACGCCCAAATTCCCGTTATTGGCGACATGGGAGCTGACATTGATTGGGTCCATGGCCGGAGCTCCGTCGGGGTTAACTGGAGGTACATCTTTTCTTAGGGCGGCTATGTTTTCGTTCTCGGCATGAATACCAAGGTCGTTGTCTGTGTGTGTAGATTCTACTTGGGAGTTTGTCATGTTGATCCTGAAATCAATAACACTTCAAAGAACAATCATAAAATATTATGTGTTATGAAAATTTTACAAGGCAATTACTATTATCCTTAGCTCCACGATGTGCGCCAAACTGTGTACCTTTAAAATCGGATAATAATTAAACTTATAAGTGGTTTTAAGGATATGTAATTTCACCTAGGACCAATTGATATATATGATGATTAATAGGAGTAATAAACAATAAAGTAACGCAAACCTGTATTGAAATGCAATTCAGTCATCGAGCTAGGTTGCCTTCGAACTAAGTGAGCGAGAGTAAAGTTATGAAATAAATTGATGAACAAGAGAGTATAAGAGAAAGGGAATATTATATTGCTTTGATATGTGTAAATGTAAGATCATTACAAATGGTTAAGACCCTCTTTATATAGTAGAACAATCCTATTTACGGTATAATTCTAATTACAGAAAAAAATCCCATGATTAGCTAAATAACCGCCCTTGATTTGATCTATTCCGAGATTTCTGCCATTATCTTCGACCAATCACAGATATCTCGCCTTTTCATTATTATGCTATCTTCGATTTTGTTCGTTGTCTATCTCGTTCGATCTCGATTATTACTGGTCTCGATCTCGATAGGTACCTCGAATCCCGAACTCAGTACCTTATCTTCGTACCTCAGTCTGTCGAGCCATGGGATTGATCGTCTATTCATCCTCCTAGTCCTGGTTAATTAGTAAAATTGGGTGGACCGGCTTTCACCGTATACAAAAGGAACAACGCGTATTATTAGTTTCTGCTTCCATAAAGTCAAAATTACATAAATATAGATTCCTAATATTCAGTATATAACTATACTGAGTCAATAAGTTATGGTCAATAAAAATTTAATATCTGATAAGGATACTAATGATTTATGTTAAAATAATTTAGGTCATTGAATCAGATAAAGCCTGAACCAGTTGGTTGTGTTTCAGAATTCAGTGACCGACCATCTTTCATGATGTCCTTTCTCTTGCTAGCAGGAAAAGACACGAAATTCATGCAACATATGTTCAGTAATTGTCCGTTTGGATAACCAAGTGTGATGCTTCGAGTAAGTGCCCTATTAAAAAATTTACTTTTTCCGGATTTACTTTTTACCCAAATTAATGTTTAGACACGAAAATTTCAAATTTCAATTGAAGTTATTTCGAATTTTTCAGAAATTTGAAAAGCTTCAACAAGTTATTTTTCAAAATTTTCACTTCAATCACTCACCAAATTTAAAAATAATTCCAAATTTTATTTATATCCAAACACAACTCGCATTTTCACCTAAAAGAATACTTTACTTTTTTCCAAAATTTTACAATTTTTATGTCTAAACGCCCACTAAGTAAATATTTATCTTTAGTTCAAGCAAGTTAAAAATCACTCCACTTTGTTACTTATGCAACAAAGAAGCTTAAGAGTTAGTGTTATAATCGAAATAATTAGGTGTCATGCGCAAGCTAACAAAGCAAATCTGACGACAAATCAAATAATAAAAGAGAAATATACCAAATAAAATATAAACAGTTAACGTAGTTCGGTCAATTGACCTATATATAGGGGTGGCAATTTGAGCCCAAACTCATCTAACCCCCAACTAGCGCAAAGATTAATGGGTTGGGCTACAAATATTTTAGCTCATGGGTCAATTTGGGTTGAGCCCAAGTTAACCCATTATTTTTTATAACCCATTCTGATCCATTTAACAGCTCAAATACAACCCATGTAACTCACCTAAAACAAAGGATCTCAACCTAACTTATCTAGAAATTTACTTAGTTGCCCCAATTTTTTTATTTTTTATTTTTTGTATTTTTAATTTTCTGTTGTTTTGTTTTTCTATCCCACCCACCCACTCCACCCCACCCACCCTACACCAACA